>LUCH01019032.1:0-10298 GCA_013368495.1 Paragonimus heterotremus | reverse complement strand
ATTTGTGTGATTACTTGATTGACACACCGGTTTGTTTGAGTCACTGAGAGCAGGTCGTTATGTTACTCCACAAACCATTCATTGAGCGGATACTGAAGTGTTTGTTTAGTTCGATCAATTTACGTACATACTTACGCATATCACTGACGTCCTCAGCTCCATTGGTGTCGCATGCCTGATGAATTAAACTTCTTCTAGTTCATGTAAAACATTCCACTGACCTATTTCAATTGAAGTTTAGAATGCATATGATATGGTGCATATCCTACACGGCCACAGATGAGACACCGTGATCGACCAGTGGTGCAAATCTTTGTTAGCCATCGTGTATTTTCCATCTAGATATCCGGTGAGGCAACCTCGGGTCTCCACTTATCTACACGACTTTGGATATGACTCCTGATGCAGAATTATTTAGCCCGAATGAATCACGTACCCTTTCCTTCTCACGTTTGTGTGTGGATGTTAACCAACTTGTGGCCCATTCTGTACCCAGTGAGTCATCAGTGGGATCCAGGAGATCACTTGGCGTTCCCCGTTGATAGCATTTGACATCACCCGTATTACTTGACATGACAATCACATGAAACTAAATTCTTTCTTACTGCACGATGGGAATGCACATCATTCTGGGGAAGACATGTTCGCCTACGACGTCTTTTGTTGTGACCTAGTCAATACTCTCTATGTAAAGTGAAGAGAAATAAAGCGAAGCATACGTACGACTGGCGACGTTATTTCAGAAACGTCCTGCAAAGATAACTGAACGACGTTTGTTTCGCTTGTCGTAGAAAGTGACGACCCGTAATACAGCAATTCTGTGGAAGCTTCCCACATGCAACTGCTTCGGTGAGCAACCCGCTCAACGTTGATCGTCGATAGGGACATTTGCTAGTCATTTATACGGACTACATTGTACATGGCGAGTCTTAGAGTACTTCATGGTATAGTTGGTATACGCGGACGACGGATTTAGATTCGAGGGTTTCCCGGACTTTCAACGTGGTTAACCGAGAATGGAATGCATCGGTGTCGAAGGTCAATCAAATTTGAGAGGCCACTGCGAGCCACTTGCAAGGAGAAATTTAAATCAGATAGAGTACACGTTGGTGGTCAATAGCTTGGATAACCCCCGTTTCAGATGTTTCTGATAGTAAATAACAGATTCATCTATGTCAAAAATGATGAAGCACCCGCTGCACAACTTTGGCACAGACACATACACCGTTCATGTGGTATGGCTGCGGTTAACTGTCTGTTATTATCTGGGAAATTCCGCTTTCTCATGCTCAGTGGACTGACCATATCTACTTGCTTGAACCTTGGTGACGATCTGAATGTTCGAGATTGACAATCACAACCCAAGTCTTCTATTTCGTGCTGGGGTCCAGGGAAGCAATATTTGGTTCTGTGTAGTCAGTTTTTATTGTTATGAAATTTCATGCAAAACCAACTGTCCGTAACCATGTAATGTGTTGCCTCATTTCGTAATATGCCAACTGTTGGTCTAGCCATCAACTTGTCGGGATGGTATATTACTTCAATCGTCTGACGTTCTGTATCAAAAATAAATCGTATAACAACATGTTGTAGATGAGTTTGATTCATAGTTCACTAGACTGGTAAAAGCACAGGACAGATTTAGGTGTATTCTGTTTGTCCTCTCCTCACTTTTCCAGGGATGCGTACAACTGGGTTTCTCATCATTTTCTAGGGGGCACGAATAATTAGTGTTGAATGGGACCTTGGGGTAAGTTTTCAATTAAGGCTGTATTCCAGAGAAAATCAAATAAATTCAGATCCTGTTTACGCTGGTTGACACACTGAAGTGCATACTGAGAAAAGATTGGATGAAGGCACTCATCAGATTGAGGAATTCGTGAATTGTGCTATAACGGACTGAATGATAGTCGAAAATACGTGAGTCCTTCGTTGAAGAAGACGCGTTAGTCAATAAGGCTGGACGGTGTAAATCGTGTTTACAGTCACATACACCAATCAGCTAACCTAGACATTGAACAATCTGATAATTTGAGAACGAAGATTTCCTAGCATTAATCACAACAGTCTTCTCAACTCTGTGAAACGAGATGTAAGAAAAGTGCGGATTGAGAAATTGGGTGCCAGAACGCCTCTCATTAAATTCGTCCCCGTATAGCGCAACTCTCAAAATTCTCTTCATTTTCCTACTCTTCACATTTTGAAAGCTAACTGATGAAAATGCAACAGTTCAATAATCCGTGTAGCATATCTCCACCATCAAAGTATAGCGATGTTACATTTGGAAGCGTTGACAGAGTCGCGTTCTTCGTTCCGATCTTAGAGACTGACATCGAATCAGGTTATCCGTTTAGGGTATCCATAGATTTCGCTGCAGGGCAAACAATTTGAAAAAATCCTCACCTGCTGCCTGAAAAATACAGTGGTCAAATCTGATGGTAGGACATAATCAAAATTAAACTTTACGTTAACTCGGCGAAGATTTTAAATGGGAAGTCGTTTATCCTGGTGGAAGGGCGATTATTCTCTGGATAGTGGCATTATGCACTTCACTAAGACATTTATGCCTGATAATTATGGATTAGTGTAAATTTGAATTTCTACATTCAAAACCACACACCGTGAATAAAAATAATGCGTTTCACATGCGAAATTCGTTCAGAACTACAGGGTCATAATCAGTGTTGAGGAAATGGAAGTTATTTTTCCTTGACGATCCACCGTAAACAGGAGTATGATGGTGAGCAGTATAATGAACCAAACCGAAGTGTGAGCACAGAGTAGAACATGGGCAGGTCACACCAAGAATCAAATGAATTAATACACTCAGTTTTGTAGTGTTAGTTCTTGTTAGACAAGAAAACTAATGCGTTAGACGTCACAGTAGCAAACATGGATTTGGTTATCGCAATTGTGAGACGCTTGTGGAGCGTAAAGAGCTAAACCGTTATTAGAACTCTGTCACTAAGTTTGTCCTAACTACTGTATCCATTGGATTTCTTCACAAGTGCATTAGATTCCATCAAAATCGAATTAGGTACATCCATGCTTTTTCGAGTATCCGTCGTGACATCAATTTGTTTGAAGTTCTACCACTAGGATACGGATTTTTTATTGCCCATCTGGCCGAATTCATTGGACATCAATTGACGTTCAATCTGAGAATCTGTACAATCGAGTCAGTAAGTTATCTCTAGCTGCTAATGCAGAACTAGTGGGACTTAAGTCCGACCAAGCAAGCTGTAGTTATTGACATATTCATTTGCGTGTGCTACTCGAAATTGGATTGTTTAACCTCTGTTCGGATACTGTGCAGTGGTTTTTATTAGGAAGCACGACGACGCAGCTAGGTAAAAGCTTATTGGAGCATCACCCAGCCCGACCTAAAGACACATTCAGATAGTCAGTAACCGGGGATATTCTAAGACATCTTTTAGAGATAAAACATGACCCAAAATGCAATCAGCCTTTCCATGTATTTCACTGAGCCCCCGCATAGCAGCTAACGTGATCGCAACACTGATGCAGCAACCGCTGATGCGATTGTCATTCGATTTCTTCATCCTGTGTTATTTTATTACAAGAGGTTTTTTCAGTCCTCTGAACCTGTGAACACAGTATCCGCCAACCTACGGAAGAACATTCCATTCATCCCAGTCTAACTGATCAAACCGTTCTATTGATGGACATGTCTGATTTGGGTGCTTCCTGGTCGTACAATTGCAACTGCGTTTTTCTCACTCTCCAATCCACCTATTATTTACCTGAAGGATTCCCAGAAAGCACGTTTGCTAAATTGGGTTTATTCTCAAATCTACTGCCCGTAACGGATTACACATTTACATGGACAGCTATGTTGATCTCATTATGTTCTACTACGCGTATGAAGTAGACCGAGGTAGTGTCACATCCACCTATCTCTACCCGTTCCGAGCGATTTCTGTATGTGTGCTGTCAGACTGTTATTTTTGATACAATTCACTCAATATAGCTAGCAATCACCTTGAACATTTGTCTTGATTACATCTACGTCAAAATTCGCTACCGCATGTCCTGTCAAAAAAGGTATTTACTATTATAGTCTGCCAGTTTGTGAGGGGTTCCCGAGGAGCACCGACAATTCGAGTCAAGGCGGTCAAAGCTACACCTCATAGCTCACGATTCATAATGATGACGAAGATAATAATAATAATAACAATAATAATAATAATAATAACAATAATGATAACGATAATAATAATAATGGCAATGATCAAATCAATTTAGTGGCATGTTTACACGTTTATGCGGCTTAGGCTCACGCATGGTCCCAGTAATTGTGTCCTCGCAAGATCAATGGGATCAGCGATTCCGAACAGTCTCGCAAATTCTAATCGCAAGGTTATCGATAGGAAATAATGGGCCAGTTACTAATACTGCCTTCGAAACTGTCAAGCAACGTGACCGTTACTCACAAGCGAATGTTGTTGAGTGTTCAGATATGATTATAGAATATCGCCGAATTTGTGGCGAATGGCGCAGTGGTCAACACATCTGCTTCATGATTGCGCGATCGGAGTGTTATCCCGGTTTTGACAGTGGTACGCACTGTTTATGGACTTAAGCGAGAACGAAAATCAAGTCTACCGCTTCTTTCCAAAAGAGGTTTGAAGTAAATTCTATTTGACTATGAAGGCTACGATCAAGCTTTGTTGAGGTTCAGCTTGAATGTAGCGCATATGATACTGACGAATCACGTTAACTTGAGAAATAAATGTATACTACTCTAAATTTGCAAGTAGAGTAGAGAGTATACGTGAAATTAGAGTTGACGCTGACATCATCAACCGGAATACCGCCGTTCAGCTCTCCAAAATTCCATTCGTTTAGATGCTCTTCCAACAGACAAATCTGCCAAACACCACTCCCGAATCTTTATCTGCTGTCTTCCACAATTTGTCACACTCTTAATTCATTTCCTCCATGGTGCATTATTGCGATGGATCAGTTGACGAGCGAACATGGCTAACTAAAACTTGGTCCCCTATGTTCAGATCACATTTACGTTCGTACCACTGCTGTCCATTTCTGTAATGTTAGTAGATAACATGTTAGCACACTGTTCTGAATTCGTCGGACAAATGAAGCGATTGTCGCTAACGCTCACTCAAATGACACGGAATTCGTGAATCACTCAACTCCGTGGATTTTTTGCACAGCGTTATTAACTCATCCAGTTGATCTAGGTTAGGAAATGTCGCATAGAAGGCAGCCTCATTGTCGAGTAGTACAGTTCGCATACTTGGGATCTAAAGAGCAACTGGTAATGCCAGGAATAGTGTGTACCCACTGTGGGCTAACGGCAATGTGCCGTTGCCCAATGTGTGTAAATACACGTCAGCCGTGCAAATGGGTGTACCCGTTCGTGGTCTTATGTTTTAGCATAACCCGTACGGTGTTTCATGCAACAGACAACCGTAAGACCATAGATTATGAGAACCACAGTAGGGTTTCCACAAGTACATTTCGTGTCGACCTTCGTTAAGTGATCATAGAAATAAAATCGTCGTAAATGTTCCACAAAAAACGAAGAGTTTGGAGCACATAACTGAATCACAAGTTTCAGTGCACACATCCATCAGAAACTAGGTCTGTTATCTGAAGAGATACTGTCCGACTGTCGTAGTGCAATTAAATCCACCTCTAGACGCGATAGTTACAAGTCACGAAGCCAGACTTTGATCGTCTCCCATCGCATTGCTACTGAACAGGCAGTCATCAGCGAATAAACTCTCCTTCATGAGATATGATTCTGAGTAGGAAAATTCATCGATCCACCCTTTCATTTTCCTATTGAGTGCGAAGCTAATAGGCTGGGGATGAAGATGTCTATTGAAATGGGCGAACCGTCGTGCGAATCACAGCCAGTTCTTGATGAAACTCTATTCTGCCATCACGAAATTGGTAGGCAATCCCTGTCGAATAATCGAATCATTTTCAAGGAGTGCAACAAATATTGTTGTCGTAGGTATCGAGGAGTTGATATTTCTCTTGCGTAGCTACAGAGTGAAAAACTCAATCTTACATGTTCAACATATTCCATTGAATCCTAGTAAAGCAGACAGTGTTATTAAACTTCGTTCATAAGGAATGTGTTACGACTGTGTGCTGTCTACTAGCTATTTTATTCATTCAACGGTTCACACATCACGGCATTTTGCCACTTTAAGAACATCGAACAACGATTATCCTCTATAGGATAGGGACTGAATGTTGTCCAAAACTATGCATGTGTGTAACACTGAAAGCTATTGTAGAACTGATAGTCTCGAGTCTTAAAGCTCAGATGTGTGTCATGCACTTTAATTACTTTGTCTACTGTTGTCCATGATCCACTTGTTGATTTTTCCTCTATTACGCCTCATTCATCGACGACCACCTTTACTGGATCAGCCGGAACTGTTCGTTCGATTTGTATAGATTACGTTAGCGCATATGGGGACATTCACGGAGACTCGCTAGTTCGCCCCGTTACGCCATCCTCGCCAATCGTGGTCAGTCTGTCTAAATGTAGGAACATGCCACGCATCTACAAGCTACTGACTCTAGTGTTCTGCATTGGACAGTCCGTTCCTCATCTTTGTTCTCATTCCGCATTAAGCTCCGTTACTCATAACTCCTCTGCAGCTCACGTGTTTCTCCATCGCCAGCACTCCATTCTAACCTCCCCGCTCATTTCACTAAACAGTTGGCCTTAATTGTCATTTTGTTCACAGTCCCACACGTCATGGTGTATGGATACGTTGTGCTCGTTTATACATTCTACTCAATGGATGAATGTTTTCATTCGTTATGAACAAATATATTGAATCAGTCGAATTACAGCGGGATCATCACTGTTTGATTCATTCACAAAGCGGAGTGGTGGTGTTGAGTTCCAATCGTGTCTTCATACCGTAACACAAAGGTGTCAGGGCACAACCATGATCTGGAAGTACTTCTTTTGAGCATACAACTACCGTTTCACCAGATGGTTCTAATCCAACGATGTTCCCGTCTCTCTCTTGGTTCCATGTCACGATACTTGATGTTTGCATAATCGTGTTCTATACTCATTTGTCAGGTGCGTCACCGCCCTTGTTCCAAACTGGATTTCAGTTCTGTCAACGCAGTATGCTCTGTATTCATAAATAACGTTCGATTTGACGAAACTATATGTGGATTTCTGCATTGGTGGTGAGAGTTCGTGTACAGCTTTGTGTATTCCCAAAGGCTTTGCATCAGAAACCTACGAGCAACAGCAGCAGCAGATCACGAGGGCTGTTCAGTTTTATTAATTACGCTCAATTACTAACTGTTGTAAAACTGCAATTTGCTAACAACCTTCTACTGATAGATTCACTGGCAGCTGAATGTGGTCTATTTACTTCGCACATATTTTCCGTAATCATTCGCAATTACGGAGGCTGGTTAAGGTACTTCTCCCAATAAATCGTCCTTTCTGTAGTTCTGTCATTCATTATCTATAAGAGTATGCGTTCTGCTAGCTTGTGGGTCGAAGTAGTCAAATGAACTTTTGGCCATTTCACGTGTTATATCAACAGATGGCACTCCAAGTCGATCGGCTTCTTCTCTGTCAGTCATGTTAGTATGCATCAACAGCAGGTGCTGATTGGGTTCACTTTCTGACATTTCGACCTGAAAGTCTTTGACCTCGAACATATGGATTGTGATTAACAGTACCTACGGAAACACCTTTCCTTCAAACTGTCAGATTGTGCAATCTGTATGTGACTTGAATTTTTGATTAAGCAACGAAGGCGTCAACCAAGAGCGAACAACGTAGGTCGTTCATCGTAAAATCAATTCCTTCACGATGCGCTTCAACCTGAGATGTATGCTTATGTTTGGAATATAGAATTAAGATAATTGTTGATTCAGTGGAATCTTCTCTTGACCTAAATCGATATGACAGGTAATTCATGACCTCTTGTGAAGTCACAATTGTAAATCACGCCTCAGAGTCAGGATGTAGCTGTTTTCAAGAACCAAACACCAATCTCCAGATAAAACGGTATGTCTGTCTCATACTGATTTACTGCGTTTCGCCCGTCAATCAGCTAGCTTTTGTTGTATGCCGTCTTACAAAACCAATAAAGGTGGATGTGAATCGGTCATTAATGATCTTTTGCAGTCATTAAAGGATGTCGATTTGTTTCTCGCAGAAGAATATCATTGATGGATCCCACCGTTCGCTTCTTCAATATTCCAACCTGGGCAGTCCATCTTCTAATCAATCGGTGGACTTCGAAAGTTACAGAAAATGCAGAGTACCCGAGTCTATTTGGAAGATGTCTGTGCTCCTGGAGTGGTTTTGTAACTCACTGTTAGATCACATGCCACACGAATTCATGTGGTTTCTGTTGCTAATTCGAATTCGACTGGATCTCGTGCTTCTCATGGTTATACCACATTTAACTAATCCTGTCCGCTGCGTCATAAATTTGCTTCCTTTAACCTGTACGTTTCCAATTAATGTCATACTATGCCATACTCCGAATCTGATCACAAGTAAAGATACTCAGCTGTTCATCTACAGTTTTGTTTTACAGACCCGTAATTTGTTGGGACTAAACGACAGACAACATGAAGCCCAAGTGTTATTACAAGTGCCGTTTGAATGGAATTTGGATTGTTGAGGTAGATTTGTGCTCATCCTGAATCAGTACAACGAGTTTCCACTGTTTGATACCAAATGACATGCACACAGATCATGATGTGAGTCAGGATCAACATTGCCATTCATCTTCATTTGTTAAATCACAAACATGAGAGTACGTGCGAATACATGGCAGCTCATGTAATCCATGAAACATCTTCATCAACTATATCACCAACTGGAACATAGCCTAATGTCATCAGAATGAATGTTAACGTACTATGTCACCACCATCTGTTAACCGTCGCACTGTCCTTTCAAATAGCAGCGCAATAAATCCAAAACATCAATGTGCTAATCGATATTCTCATCGCCTTTGCCACCATCGTCATTCGTGTTTACCATCACTAGGTCAACTCTAATTCCATTCGACCTGTCCACATCATCAAAGGCAATTATACCTACACCATTACTATATTTTTAGCATTCACGAAATTCACAACATGTTTACAGAACAGCCGAAACTGATGAAGCATGCGTGCATGCTCTGAACCCAATTCGTTCTACATGGTGACAGAGGTGGGATCAATGGCCGTACCAAACCAGAACATGACAAGAATCTAGAATTCTTTTTTGCCAGATGTAAACGGGTCGTCATCAAGCTCAAGCAGTAGAAAATTGAATATTGCACCAACGAAGTTACTTTCCATGAGCATGTTTTATCCAAAGAAGGAATCAAGCCTGATACAGCAAAAATCCATGCAATGGTGAATAAGGTACACCCAAATGATGTGAAAGGTATTGCTTGTTTGAATAGGATGATTAGCTACTCGAGTCAATTTCTGTCCTGTTTAGCTCAAGTCATGGGGCCCATCAGGCTACTGGCCACAAGGATAGGCATGGGTGTGGGAAAATAAACAAGAGCGAGCGTGGAAACATATCAGACAAATAATCGTCAAAGCTCCTGTGTAACGTTACTATGATTCACGTCTGCCGTTAATGATACAATGTGGAGGCAGCCAAAATGCGATTGGAGCAGTTCTGATGCAGAACGGACAGCCGATCTATTTCCGAAGTCGAATGATGAGTAGTGCCGACACCCGATACGCACAAATCGAAAAGATACTGCTGGGGATAGTTTTGCTACGAAAAACTTCAACGATTGCAAACTTGGAAGAAAAACTATCGTCCAAACCGATCATAAACCACTGACAACTATTGTATAAAGCCTCTGGACATGGAGACACGCCGTCTTCAGGCAATGTTGGTACGCCTACAGAAGTACAAGTTCGAGGTTGGATACACCTCTGGCAAGAACATGGTACCGGCGGATACACTGTCGCAAGCCCCATTTGCAACGGAAGAAAACAATTGCACCGGGTATGAACAGGCACACCTAACGCAAACGGAATCAGACTTGAGGTTACCACGAGTAAGGCAGACGTTTGCCGATGACGAAGAGATAGGGAAGCTCGAAGGGTAAAACAGAAATGGCTGACCGGACAACGCACGACAACTGAATGAAATAATTTACCCCTATTTCAAGGTCCGGGATCAGTCAACCACAGAAAACGGTTTTTGTTCCGTGGATAACGTTTGGTTATCCCCCGAGCTGCCAGAGAAGTCACTATGCAAGGAATACATCGTTCGCACCTCAGTG
>LUCH01019031.1:0-10024 GCA_013368495.1 Paragonimus heterotremus | reverse complement strand
CAGCACCAAGCCAATATTTTTGGGACTTATTCGATGTATTCCAATTTTTCTATCAATGACACTTATTTACAATTGATGTATTGTAGGTACTTTACCTGAAATTTCCATTTTGAAATTTCGAAAAAATATTTGAAAATCGAGGATCCGCTCCAAAAGGACCGTTTTGCCTTTCGAACGACCTTCAAGGCGAATCCCGTGAAACGGATATTTGACGCAGGATGGATGTCATCTGGTCTCGCCATATTATTTCTATCCAAATTTAGTAACAGCTCCTTAACGTCCCAGATTGACGTGGATTTTTCCGGTATTATCAGCATGTCAGTTCCCATTTTACTTATAGTTAATTCGTCAGTACTCTTGGTTACATCTCTTCGAAAGCCGGAGAAAGTGTTCTGCGTTCTTCCCGCTGGTCATCAAATGCTTCCTTTGTTCATCCCCGACATAAACCACCGCCTTTTCCAACTGTTATCCGAATTTAATTTCCGTTTACCTCCTCCTACCTGTTCATGTCACGTGGTGCGTGTTCTCAAACCGGGTGACGAACAACCATCCTTCTATAACTGCGATGCAGCTAATCCGGCCGTCTCGAACTTTCGGCTACTACGTAAACTTAATGAACCTTTGATCGATCTTACTCAGAGACGCTTTACTCTCCAGGTTACAAACATTGTCCCTGATTTTGATGATCGTCAGGTCTAATACGAAGGGCGATAAGCTTGGCCGCCACCGGGTGAGTTAATCAACATTTCGGGCGAGAGTCCTGAAGTGAATTAGCCGGAGTGAGTCATCTCAGTGAACTGGGTGCTTCTATCAATCCGACCAATATTCGGCGCACTGAAGTGACCTAGAAAAACGATCTTACTGATAGTGGCAGCCAGTTGAATAAGAAAAGTAACCAGTCGTGCAACCTCCTGTTCTGTCCCACGAGGACCCCTGTACATGCACGCATTAGGTACTGAAATCCACAGTGTTCTGACGAAACAGTTGACTACCTCCACATACAGCTAAACCAGCTCACTGCCAATCTTTTGTTCGTAAGGTTGTCTTTTTCACGATAGCTACAATATTCCGGCGGCCATGGGATCAAGACATCTATTGCCAGCCCCATCCACGTCTAAGTAAGTGTCATGGCGGTAGATGTCATTGTGGAAGCCTCATGCTCGCCTCAAGTGTTTCCAGCACTGCGTGCATTCGTTTACGTCACACTCATTCTCCTTCCTCCAACCCCGAGTACATCCACCTTGCAAATGTTTGGAAACCCAAAATGGAGCTGTAAGCTTCAACAACTAGCTCGTTTTTAGGTCTGACAGAACTGTCCCTGTCTGTAAAGCTGCTTCCGCTGATCCAGGTCGCATCCGTCGAGGAGTATTTGCCCCGATGCCATCAGTCCCTTGTGACGCACATTGTCACTGTAGTTGTTTCATATTCATCGTGTACGTCCAACTGGCTGGCAGACGGCCGGTTCATCTGTATCCTAAGGGCTTTAGTGGAGCTAGTCTTCGACGTAACATTGATCGTTGCCACTAGTTGCTGTGCCGGGTCGTATAATATTGCGACCAGTAGTATGACAATTCTGAGCAGGCTCACCAATTGATAGCCAATTGTACGCTGAGAACTTCCGAGAAGGAAAGGCTCTGGTATCTTTTGAAAAACTATATTACAATTCCGCCTCAAGGATAGATCGCTATTTTTTTCTTATCGGATGAACCGTGGGGTTTCGATGGGCTTGGGCTGTTAAAAGTGCTCCGGACATTTTATCAGAGTTCTTTTGTAAATTAGCGGGGGATTTATTCACGTCTGCTTGTATTCAAAAAGGTTCCGCACCTCCTAATCCTATCCAGGCCAATAGCACAAATCTTTGTTTATATCGAGGCAAACATAACAGACACCTATTAACCCGGGCATGGCACGGACACCAAGGTGGAACAAAGGGCGAAAATAGAGAAAAATGGACTGACGAAGAGAAGGAGTCAGGATTGTGCCTGGAACATCCGCGAAAGTATTACACACGATAGTGGATTCAAAAGAAGGCAAGAGGGTACGGGAATATTGGAAAGGTGGGAAGCAAATGGATGGAATGTCAGCACCCGGCCTTTGAGTTTCAGCAGTTTCATTGAGGCTTATGTCTTGTGGTCTAGAAACGACATTACCAGGTAGCTCATAGGATGTACCGGTGACCACACTGGGGCTTAGGTCATGTGTCGGATGTTCGTTATAAATTGCGTTATAAAAACAAGGTGTCTAATTTCACGAGGGTAATATACATCCTGGCTAGCGTCAAGGGCGCGGATCAAATGTTCACGGCCTGTTAAAACAGAGATGTTCCTTCCTTCCAACGAATGACGAAAATGCCTGGTGGACAAATAGACTGCAAGCAGCTCACGACCAAAGATGCTATAACCGGCCTGCGCGAGTGATAGCTTCTGAGAATAAAACGAAGGCGGTCTTGATTCACCACCGACACATTGGTAAAGAACTACAGTGACATCAGTGGATGCATCAGTCGAAAGACTCAGGCGAGTAGTCAGCCTTGGGTTGAAATTACCAAGGGTCGTAGCACCGCTGAGGACCTTCCTTCCATCGTTGAACGCCTGTAGCGCCTCAGAACTTAAAACAATGCCATTTTTAAACCGCGAAGCAGGCCGGTGAGTAGCTTCAGAGGATTTCAGCAGTGAAGATCAAACCGATGGTGGCGCTCAACCATCCCAGCAAACAAAACGGAGTTGGCCGGGAGTCAGACCGTGTCTAGCCAACAAGTCGGACCGGATCTGGCCTGTACCAAATACCGGAGTCTGTCCGACCCCATCGAAAAATTTTGACAGCGCTCTGTTTACTGAATTTTTTTCGATGCCTATTAGCACGGCCGTTCCCTTATTATTCCCTCAGCGTTTACTATACCCAACCACGATCAGAGCTACCGCATGCCTACAACAACCAAGTAAAGAACTTCGTAAACGTTGGATACGTTGAAAAATCACTGCGATCCAAAAAAATTTAATGAACAAAAGATTGCAGACAGTTAACAGAAGGTCCGATGTTTGGAAATGAACATCCTGTTCATTGAAAATATCTGCAACAGCTCAATATTCATTCCATGCCTTGACATCTGCAAAAGAAAAGTTTTTAGCACACGGTAGAAATGGAATATCTCAGTTAATAAGCAAGATACAACAATAACGTATAAGGACAGTTTGATAGAGAACTTACAGTTGTTTCAGAAATTAAATGGTTCACTCATGAATATATCCGAAATAATGTAGGAAATTCCATTGAATTTGTGCAACTTCCACTTCCTGTGAAATACAAGTTTTTAGCGAATTATATGTAATTTATTTAATTAAACCAAATTTAATAAGGCCGAATGTGGAAACTGATATAATGAAATAAATTGAACGCATTTACAAAGCTTTTAACGAAATTGTGAGTGACTGCAGACCGCAAGTGACGCAGCGCAACTGAACTCACCACGCACGAACCAAGTGAAACTGTTAACGCGCGTCTGATGGAGGCACTGATTAAAACAAACGTGCGCAAAATTGTTGTAATCGTGAAGCTATTTGGACTAAACGCTAGCAATATGAAAATGTGATTTGGAAATTTTTAAAAACTCGCTTGAATATCACAGTGAACGTGGTTAATACCAGTTATTTTTCTTATCCGATTCGCCAACTGCGTGGCCATGCGTTAGCCAGATGTTGGACAACACCTTGGAGTCGGCCATGTGTTTGCTGGGATTCCAATGAAATGCTAAAGCCTCCAAATGGAACAAAGAACGGGCTATTCCTGTACCTTAGTGTCTAAAGGTTTGATGCCACTTGCGTCCATAAGACTTCAACCAAGTTCAAAAGAGGAGACATCAAAAATGCCTTTTGCCAATTTAGTGGAAAACCCCTTACTCATTCAAACGATCCAACAAAGGAAGAAGACGTGTTTCATGTTCTTTGGAGGCACGACTGATGACCACAACATTGCCAAGTAAACAGATAAAACCTAGACGACATATAACTTGATCCATAAAATGCCCGAATGTTAGAGCTGCATTTGGAAGGCCGAAAGGCATCCAACGAAGAATACGCAACTCAAATGGAGCCGTGATTGCAGTCTTGAGGTCTATATTGCACTTTCCACAAAAGACTGGTTTTTGGTGTAGTGATGCCCTGATCGTTAAATTCCTTGTTATGACCCTATGTGTTAGCAGTTTTCAACACAAGAAGTGTTTTTGGAGAATTTCGGTCTCACTTCTTGGTATGTGGTTTGTTCACTGTTCTTTTCCTTTCATACACTCTTCTTCCCTCATTCTTTTCGCCAATTGATTTCAGTTTTTTCATTCAGTTCGCGTGTCACCCGCAGTTCCAGAAGACACAAGTAACTGCGCTCAGAAAGCTGAAAGTGGAAGTGCACTCAACTTTCGCGGAAATAAATGCTGCTCGCTGGTATTAAATGAGTTCTCTTGCATTTTTAGGTAATTAACCGAAGTATACGTATTGTGTGTTATTGTTATTGGGGCAGTCATCGTTTTGTTGCTAATCTCTACTTGTTCAGTAGTCACGTGGATGGACATTTTATGGTAGTGTATATCTCAGTGTCAAGGTTCAGAGTTATTCGAGGCGCTACTTGTCAATCTTCATGCAGGTCTGCACAGGGTCATTTGAAAACGTTTGAAATGAACACTCCAGGACATTACTGGTCGTGTTAAATTGGTTTGCAAGTTCCTCCGGAATAAGATTGCTTGTTGGGAAACACCGGTTTCGCGAGAAGGTAGTGGCGCCGAACACATATTATCAACAGTCAGTCAGCATTGGTCTATGAAAGACTTGCTTTGCTTTGAAGTCGAGGCAAACAATCAAAAATGCAGAAGTGCTGCTGGAGTAACTCTTATGTGGCCGACTCGGATACTACTCCAGTTAGCTCGGAATTAGCTCCCATCTACTCCAAAACCATTTCAGCCACAGTTGGGCCGACTCTGGAATTTTTTACACGACCACTTGGGCCCGACTTTTTGCCAACTCTTGCCGGAGTCGGGCCAACTCCGTCAAGAGTCGACGTGTATTATGAGTCGTAATAAAAGTATCTGATGCCGCGCTGAAATGACCGCTGTGTCGACACGCCAGCTTGATCAAGTTGCCGACACTAGTAGGCTGCATTCATTTACAAATCTGCAATCGACTGTCTATTGGACAGCTTGTCCAATCCAACTACGTTAGAAAAAGCATATGCACTCTCGCAAAGTTTATCGACCTAATAGCCATCTCAGAAATGCGTTGAATAGAGCATTAGCAGCGCACACACAATCGTTTGATTTTCAAGACGGTGTGTTGCCGTTCCCCTTAATGATATTTCGTACAAAACGACTGCCAAAATCTTCCTCGAACACTGAGTTGCGAATTTTGACGTCCCACTGTTCTTCGCTACAGATCCAGGTTCACAATTTCAGTCGGTCCTCTTCTGTGACTCTACCCGTCTGTTGAGTTATAAACACGTTTGAACAATTGCAAGCTATCCTCACCCCCTCCGCCGGACAACCACGTACCATATTATCACCCTTCCCTCAATCGTCTCCACTCCGTTCAACGACGCGTTCCGGTAGATATTTTACTTTGCTAGCCCGTTTTCGTTGAATACTTTCGTGCTCCTAAATCTTGCTTATCACACATCTTTCCTAAATGCTTTGAAGATGGAGTACTGCAGAGTTTTTCTCATTTTTCTTAACGAACGATGCTTCACTTTTGAACGACAACACTGGTGCGCCTTCTTTGCATGTTGTTTACATTGATCAAAGAGGCCCTGCAAAATAACACAAAACTTGTGCATATCAGCCTGCTCATCTCTCTGTTTGCACAGTCCCTTGGCGATACAACACGGATCTTCCGTCCATTTTCTCAGTTTCGCCGTACTACGAATATCGTTGCGGCTCCGACCGCGTTTCTGTAGTCTACAGTAACCCTACAAATCCCTACTTCTCAAATCCTGGTAATTTGAAATACTGTGGCGGTCATCCCGAACATTGTGAAAACCTTCTGTGAATGAGATTCTTTTACTAAGGTAACTTGCTTTAACTCTGTAACTTTTCTGTTATATTAGTTCATTTGATAAACACCGGCAACCCAATGGGGCACGCCTGCATTTATTCAGATCATCCAGCGACTCGTTCTTGACTGAAACACTTTTAGTAGTATTAAATTTATGCCGTGATTACGCAAGTGTCAAATCCACATGCGTTGGTTCCCGCAAAACAGAAATGAAGAAATTAACTTGACCCAATTTCACAAGTAACTTCGAAACAGTAGTAATGACACCCGAGCTATGTAAGTGGAGTATTTATCTTCCGAGCACAAGTGTACAGATGATTGTCAACAATGTAATAAAACAATAGCAATGAGAAACGGGTTCAGTGACAACCATCGCGATGTTAGTTCCGAGGTTCGTACACCCACGGTTTCTCCAGCCTTATATTAACACGGCTCGGAAGTCACAATGAGAAGACGGTGAGTCTGCAAACAAACAAACTTTAGTTATTCATTTACTCACCGTCCACAAGCGGACTTCAACGCAACGATTGAGGGCGCTAAGGAACTGGACGTGAGAGAACCTTCAGCCCAACAGCACGGCTGCCGCCAGAGAGGTCGAATGTCGACGGAAATTCCAGTCGACCTTCAGAATTGAGACAAGCGTCACACTCGTTGAGCGGCGTTCCCAACGGTAGTAGCCAAAACATTGTTATCCTAGCGAATGTAACCTACAGTGGTAGAGATGGCGCGGATTCATTATACAGTTACGAGTAAAACCGCGATACCTGCGTGTGATGGTTCCAGTAATTCAGAAATGAAGTAGTTAAATTAGCTCAAACCCAGAGCTAGCTTCGTCGCAATAGTAATAACAACCGAACTAGGCAAAGCAGGTAATTTATCCGTCGAGCGCAATTGTACAAGTTATTGTCAGCAATGTAATAAAACAACAGTCATGAGAAATAGGTTTACTGACAACCGCCACACTACGCCAACACACTAATTTTGATGCTAGTGGTTTGTAGTAAATTTACATTCACGAGGTAATGTGAACCGGCGCGGTGGTACTGGCAAGACAACTCTCACGTCGTAGAGAGTTTAGAATTTTGGGGACGTCAAAGGTGACCTCACTACATCAGCCCCCTGGAAAGATGACTAATATAGGAAGCCTTCTATCTATGAATTTTAATCCTGGGCAACAGATGCTGTCTTGCTGGCCAGCCGAGCGCGAGTCACCCAACCTGGAAACACCTCCTGAAGACGTGAAGGGGTGTGTGATTTCCTCACTGCGCAACCTTGGGCGCAGCAACTGTTGACATGTATCGCGTTAGACCTAGAAATAAGGAAAGGTGAAGTACCTGAACGGTAGTGAAAAAGCCACATACCCACCGTAACGCGTGTCCTGCACCGCGCCTGAGGATATTCGCAGTTATTTGAATGTATCTTCTGTACAAAATAAACCAGTGAATTGTACCTACGAAAAGCTGTTAGCTGCTGTTCAACTAAAGCATGAATTACACATGAGAAATTATTAACTGTACAATAAATGTGACATAGGAAAGGACAAACTACTGGAGATAGGGCACATGAAAATGGACGCGCCTCCCTGAACGAGTGGTAGGTTGGAGAGGGAGTTCCTCAGAAGTAAAGGCGGAAGGCAACGCTGGGGCTAAATCGGAGGTTGAAGTAGATGGAGACAGCTCACAGAACGCTTGTGTTGTCAAACTGGGGGTTGAGTCGGTGAGAGCAGGTTTAGGACGGTCAATCGACACTGTGAGGTGTTGACCGAAACTGTCGATCACAAAAGTTTTTGCAGACCGTTTGATGACACGAAAAGGTCCTTTATACGGTCGCTGCTGCGGTTTCTTGACAGTGTCTGTTCGCAGAAACACAAACTCACAAGTGCAGAGTTCTTTAGGAACGTGGAACAAGGATTGTTGGATACGTGCAGCACTCGCTTGTAGTGACCGCATGTAATTGGCCAGTCGGTTAGAATGGTCTGGAGTGTCGACAGCGGCTTCGCTTGACGGTTGGAAGAAATCACCTGGAAGACTTAAAGGACGTGCATTGACGAGTGACGCTGGGGTCGTACTGTCATCCTTGACACAATTGCGAATACTAAGTAGAACTAGGAGTAATGCTTTCGTCCAACCCACCCGCTCGTGAGCACGTAATGAAGCTTTAAACTGACGATGGAAACGCTCTACGAGTCCATTCGCTTGTGGGTGATAGGCTGTGGTGCGTACTCGATGCACGCCTAACAGCTTGGTCAGTTGTGAGAATAAGGCTGATTCGCATTGTTTACCGCGATTAGTTGTACCCCTGAATATGCAGGTTATGCAGCGCTTCGAAAACCGATCTTCGTAACGAATGTGGCACGATTGGCCTAGGGGTATCCCAGCGTATTGTCACATATAATAGTACCACGCGAAGATGTCAATGGAACTGTGACAATACGTAAGTTCGTGCGTTTGATATCATAAACGTACAATCGGACTGTTGTTGTGCCGCTATATTGCGATGCGAGATCAAGTCGTTGGCTGTAGACACGCTGTGCATTCGTGATAAAGTATCCGCGGCGACGTTTGCGGCTCCGGAGACATGGCGAATATCCGTAGTAAACTAGTATATATAGTCCAGCCGTTAAATTTTCCGAGTGCGTGGCGAATATGGCGCACAGCCTTTTACACAGCTAAAAGTTCACGACCAAAATTGCTGTATCGCGATCCGGTATTGCTGATGAGTCGAGAAGTGAATGGAATCGGTTGTCAAGTCTTGTAAATTGCTTGCTGCGACACTGCAATTATGGCTGTGCCCGATGCATCCACGGCGATGCTGATTGCTGCGTCCAGTTGTTGGTAGTGCAACATGACTGCAGAAACGAGTGCCTCCTTTGCGGTGGCGAAAGCGGTAGAGGCTTTGGGGGTTAAGTGTGAAGGACGTTCATCGCCCCGGGATAGATCAGTCGGAGGTTGCATTAGCTTGGCGCAGTTGGGAGTAAATCGTCGATAGTAGTTCATAAGTCCGTTAGAGCGGCGGAGCTTGAGAATCGTGTCGGGAAGCTGACACGATCGAATAGTCTTGACCTTCTGCCGAGATGCTTTGGCCTAAAAGATCCAACGAGGTTTGACCGAGTTCGGACTCAGCTCCGTTGACGGCAAGGGCATATGATGCTAGACGTTGAAATAACGTCCGCAGATGGATTATATGCTCTTCGGGGGAAGAGCTGGCCACGAGGATGTCGTCTATGTATGCATAAACGAAGCCCAATCCACGAGTGACTTCATTAATCAGACGTTGGAACGTCTGTGCAGCGTTACGAAGACCGACAGGCATGTACACAAATTCGAACAAACCAAATGGAGTGGTGATAGCCGTCTTGGGTATATCCTCTGGTGCTACCGGTATCTGGTAGTAGGCACGAACGAGGTCGATCTTGCGGAAGATTGTTTTACCATAAAAGCTGGTAGTTAGATCGTGGATATGTGGCATTGTTCAATCCACGATAATCTCCGCAAGGACACTAGTCGCCCTTTGTCTTCTTTGGCACCATGTGCAGAGGAGATGCCCATGGGTTGTCGGAGGGGCGGATTATACCCATAGTCAGCATGTGTTGAACTTCAGCACGAACGATGTGCAGTTTGTTTGGCGCCAGTCTTCGTGGTGGCTGAAAAACTGGTGGCCTTTCTTTTTAGTGTGATGTACCACGTCCGTAACGACGGCGGGTAGCTCGTTAAATAGATGGGTCAAATCTGTGGATTCACACAATATCGCTCAGTACCGATTATCACCGCTTGGTTCAGCAAGCAGTGGTCTGAGGACAGTCGTCGAGGAAGTGGTCCCTATGGTAGTTATACTCGTTAGAGGACCTAGGAGTTCGTGGTGTCCTGCGTCGAGTACTCACACAAAATGGTTCAAGAAGTCCATGCTCAGAATGGCATCTGGTGCATCCGTTATAATGAACACCCAAGGGTAGGCACGCGCGTGCCTACGGCGCCGTAGGCCCCCGTCCAACGTAA
>LUCH01019030.1:0-10110 GCA_013368495.1 Paragonimus heterotremus | reverse complement strand
ATCGCTCTTTCCGAGTGGTGCTGCAGTCAACTTGTCAGCGATGTCAGTGTTATGGCGAGTTATGATTAAGTCTAGTGTTGAGGCTATCTGACCAGGTCGGGATCTCGTGGTCACTCTAATATGCTGTGTTAGTGTGAAATTGCTGACAAGGTTGAGCACCAATTAAGGAAGTACTTAGTGGAAATTAAGGGTTGTTTCGGGAACTATTAGGGAGGAATTTTTGAGCCAATAACGTGATTGTTGTGGAAAATGTATGCAATCTTCTCGGCGGTAACGTAATCCTTATTAATGTAATACTTGAAGCATGTGACACAAGGGATTTGCTGTAAAATTGAGGAAACGATTACTGTACATATAATGTGGTTGTTATTTAGACGAAATATAACCGCTTCAATTATTCACGCGCGCTGTGTTCAAATTGTTGTCTTGTAATACAATTCGCTGTCGTGTGATTGACGTCATCTGAGTTTTTGACTGTGTAAGTTGTGTGCATGGCTTACTGGGCCTCTGGCTCATGCTTGTCCGTTTTTGTTGCCATTCCAGATTCCCGTTTGGCCCTCGCCCTTCAGAGAAACGCTGTCCCTCAGTACCTCCACTCCGTTGCACGTTACAGTCTGTGCACACTGATTAAGGTTTGCCAAAGTTCCTTAATAACACGGGTGACTATCGAGTGACCACCGACCGACTAACGAGTGAATAACGAGTGCGACAACTGTGCATGTGTTAGTCACTTGTTAATCGGTCAATGGGAAATTTTTTCTTGGCCCTTATTTCGTTACGAACGCCTGTTGGTTTACATCCCCAAAGCCTTGACTAACGAAGACATCTTATTTTCAAGCTAATTCCCAACGAAATCACGCTTTCGTGCAGCGGTATCTGAATATCGGAAATTTTTTAAAACAAACGGTTATGGGAAATAGGCTTGTAATGGAAGAACACGAAATGCACATCATGTTCAAAAAATTAGGTGATTTCCGGTAATTGCCATTTCTGCCCTCGCTTCGATTACTGCGTTCCGTACATTCTGTTTCCATCGGTGGGCATTTTGAAAACCGCCTGACGTTCCGAATCAAACTCAAAGTGGAATATCTCAGTTAATGTTAGAAATACGACAATATGCCACTTCAGTGAAATCAAAGAGAATATTACGCCAAACAGTTAAATCAAACACTCGATAGTCTGTCATAACTGAGGGACCATCGAAATGCAAAGTGAACTTGTACAATTTTCAGCCATTTACACAAGTTCTCGGAATCCAACTGAAAATGGAATATCTCAGTTAATATTAGGAATACGACAGTATGCCACCTCAGTAAAATCAACAAGAACATTCTGTTCATCAATGGAAATGAAACCCACCGTCTTCATTTCTTCACACAATACGCACCCACAGCCCAGATTGTAACTGGTCGACAAATTTAAAGCCGCGCTCAAGAAATAATGGTCAGATAGTGTGACTGAACAAAAATAAACCGATAGCAATCCGCGTCATTCCCATTTGTCTCGTTCGCAAGGTTGCAAACCGTGAAGTCGAGACTGCTTTATCAGTGAAATTGTCGAGTGACTAACGTTAAACACGCATTAGTCACTCGATTGTCGGTCGACCGACTAAGTGTGCTACTGGGGTTGTCACTATGTTTGATCACCACGATGATAACGCTGAGATGAATGACATTGCTGTATTAATTGAACCTTTAGTGGTTTTCTGAAATGTTCGCTAGTCGATCCACCATTTATCGAAATGATCAACGTTCATTTACCCAATTCCATCGTCATGTACAGGAGTCCTCGGAGAATGTGGACGTTGGCCAACGTTCTCCACACGCCGCGGTGTCTGAACGTGAACATGCATCACAGTGGCTCGCAGGAGGTAATACTAATTCGAACAATCACTCAATGACGGATTTTAGATGTACCGGAAAGCTCCTCAGGAACTGGTCTGCAAGATCAAGATGTTGATTTTCCTGACGCTGGCATTGTTGACCGCCTTCGAGACTGGAGGATTTCAAATTGCAGGTGAAACGGCTCCTACGCATCTTGAAGGAAAGAATACCAGAATTGCCCAGTGATGCAGAACTATGTTGTCGACACCGAGAAGTTCGCCTATACGTACCGTTCTTCCGGGCGAACACACTCACTTGGGATTGGTTAAGGGCATACTGAATGCTGTTTCAAGTTGCCAGCTACACCAGGTGACGTCTGTTGGTATCCAGTTGAATATCGATGGTTTAGCGCCAACGAATGCGGGGGAGACGACAATGTGGCGCGTGCTTCGTCGCTTGGCTGAGCCCCTCTTAACGGAACCCTTTGTAGTCGGTGTGTATTGTGGTGGAAGCAAATCGGAAAACGTCAGTGTGTATCTTTCAGGCGTATTATAAGAATTGTCTGACTTGCTCACAGATGGTATATATATCAACAATGTTCCCATGACCGTCTGTTTGAAAGCCGTAATCTGTGATACACCTGCTCGCTCCTACGTTAAACAGGTACGTGGACATGGTGCATACTACGGCTATGATAAGTGCCACCAACGAGGTGTATACTGCGAACGGAAAGTCGCGTTCACACCGCAAGCTGGTTCTCTTCGAACAGATGCATCGTTTCGCGTCACGCGCCCTAGATCCCTGTAACCGTTTATGTCGCTACCGCCAATATGATCTCCGCTTCCCCCATTGACTATATGCATTCGGTATACATGGGTGTCGTCCGTCGTATGATTAACAACTGCACATCAGGACCAGTTTCCAGAAACGTTCGTGTGGGCTCGCAAGCCTTACAACACACTAGCGAACGGATATTGGAATACCGGGTATCCTACCTTGTGGATTTCCTCGCAACTACTGAGGATTGACGGACTTTAGGATCTGGAAGTCTACAGAGTGCAGACAACTTCTGCTATATATCGGACCGGTGGCCATGCGGAATATTTCGGACGATGATAAGTACGCCAAATTTCTGGATTTGTCAGGGGCTATGTACGTTTTATGTCACCCCGATTTTTGCGTTACTCATGATGAATTTGTAAGGCAGCTACTCAACGTATTTTTGTTTAATTATCGCAACTTGTGTGGTCAAGCAGAGGTCGCTCACAATGTTCATTGGCTGGAACACCTTGCGGATGATGTGGCCACGCATGGCTCACCTGACAACTCTACATTTCCGTTTGAATCTTTCATATACGAGTTGAAAATGATGCTCAATGAGCCAACTCGATTCATACCTTTTGACATTGCATGCCACCTGTGGATCCGTCATGCGTTTCCACCTGCAGCTGAATTTCCGCGTTGTTCAGTTGTGCGAACCATAAATCTTAATTGATTGTGTTATAACACAGCATGAGTGCTAGATTGAAAGCATTAAGAGTGACGTGATTTGGATATTCATGATTCATACCTTGTGATAGTGCGTGTCACCTGTGGGTTTGTCATGTTTTCACGTGTTCTTCGTTTTTTTTCTCCACAGGGGACGGAATCACAGACAAAAGAATGAGATGTGTGTCAGAAAACCATTCTGTATAATTCATTAACTACAGTATACTTCCTTTATTCATGTCCGATGGGTTTTCTTTTTACCCAGTGTATTAGCGTGAGAACACTCGACGACGTTTTTATAGCACTTACAAGATGAAATGTGTACGTTGTTGCGAGTGCATTATGTCGTATCGAGTTAATTGGCGGTTTAATTACGCAGTTTACGGTTCATTCAGGGAGACGTTTTGTCGTTTCGGGTTATTTGACGGGAAAAATCGACCGTTTAGTGTTAATTTAAGGAAAAGCCCGGCTGCCCAAGGTTTACATAGGGAGAAGTCCGGTCGCTTCTGGTTAATTTACGGAAAACTTCGGTCCTTTAGGGGTTATTTAGTGAAAATTTCGGTCGTTTAGTGATAATTTAAGGAAATGTTCGCTCGTTTTGGGTTAATTTAGGGAAATATTAGTATGTCGGAAATGGACCAGTCAGATAATTAGTGCGTTACTCTCGTTGGTGAAACGTCTGGAAATGCGTCTCAAATACCTAACAATCCCTAAATGTCTCTGGATTGGTCTATTAGACCGAATTAGGGATTTACCCTAAATTACCCCTAAATGTGCTGCTTGGAAAGCAACTTTCCGTCGACTGGCACGGATATTACTCTTTGGTACATAGGAACAAATAAATGCACGCCTACAGTTAAGTAGCGCGAAAGTTTGTAGCAGGATGAACATACATAGCCGGGTGTGGGCTATTAAATAGACGAACATATGCAGGTGGCTCTGTGCATGAGGGTATGTTTCGGCTGGGGCTGGGTGTAAGAACAGCCATCCAGAGGACACTTGAACGCAGCGACTGTCGTGTCACTTACGGCAACCTCCTAGAACAGCCTAACTTTTGTTGGTATTTTATTGTGCGGTCTAACATCTCCCAATGAAGCATGTTTGTTTAGCCCAATTGTACGCCCTATTTCCCGCTAGCTTAGAAATTCAGCAATTTTCCGATCCGCATGCCATATGCAGGGCGCTTACTAGCTGTAAATTTTCCTGTCCCACGATCGTGACAATATGTAAAGTACTGCGCTGTTTGTTTTATTCTGAATTATTGCCATCGGGTAACTAGTCGATTCTGGAGTGAGACTTCGTGGATGAGTTCCCACAGACTGGTAAGCCCGACAATAGCATTTTCGCCGGAAATTGGTTCGCTGTTCATATTCGGTGGTTCGGCGTATTTTACGTCGTGTTTTCATCTCACGCCAATTGATCAGTCGGTTCTTTGGCATAAATTTTCGTATACGGCTTTTCATTATTCTTACTGACCGCATTTACTTTTTGGTTATGGAGTAGTGATATCAACCCCGACGCCCCCAAGATCCTAAACGCCCTGCGACCTGAGAGTTGCCTGGCCAGTGCCGCTGCACCGGTTCACATTACCTTGCAATTGGATATTTGCTGCGCACCGCTAACATCAAAATTAATGTATTGACGTACGTATCGCAGTTTTACTCGTAGCTGTATGAGGAATCCGCGCCATTTCTACTTCTATGGAATACATTTACCAGGACAAAAGTGCTCAAGCTGTTGCCGTTGAGAACGCCGCCAAGTTAGCCTGACGCTCGTTTGAAGTCTGAGGGTCGACTGAAGTTTCCGCCAACGATCGTCCTCTCTGAAGGCTGCTGTGCGGTTGTGCTCAGAGTTCTCTCACGTCCAGCTCCCTGGCGCACTCAATCTTTGCGTTGACGTCCGTTTGTGAAAGGGGAGTAAATAAGTAAATGAAGTTTTTTCGCAGATCCACCGTCTTCTCATTGTGATTTCCGGTCCGCGTTAGTATAAGGCTGGGGGAACCTTGAGCGTACGAATCTCGGAACTAGCATCGTTATAATAGTAGATCTGACCGGTTTCCCACATTTATTCACCAACAGTATATTTCCCGTTTGTGCATGTTACACGCTAACGAGCGTTTGCCTTGCCTGGGAAAGACATTAATCCATTAGATTTGCATAGTGTAGGCGCAGTTACGTCAACAACCTATCCATTCATGAAGATGGCCCCTATACTGTGGTTTGCTTATCTTGAGGCCGAGTATGTCAACAACCGAATTTTGTCTGATGAGGCAAAGCCTGGTCATTTGGTGTCCAGGCTTCCGTTGGAAGCCACAATGCAACTGCGTGATGTCATTCTTACTGAGCCTGCGGAACATCGTTCCGACGCCCTTAAGGAGGCCGCAGTCAAGCCATTAACCCCATCAGAAGAGACCTGTCTACAGAAGCTTTTCAGTGAATTACAGCTGGACGACAAGCGCCCCCTCTACGTTGCCACTTGAAATGCAGCAACTGCTAGGTGGCGCCCATATGGATTGGTCACTATTGTAAGAGCTGTGGATGCAGAGGCTGCCGGAGACAGCCCGGGCTATTTTATTCGTAGCCCGCTCATAACCGCTATCAGAAGCTGCCGAAATTGCAGACCAAGTGGTCAAACGTTTCCATCCTTTTCTACACAATTCCAGTAACCCCAGAGTAAGTGCAATTCCCATGACCTCAGTTGCGGAACGGCCCATCATTTCCCACTCAACCGACTTTGCAGAGGTCTGGGCCGTATGAGCGGAAGTGGCTGTCTTACGCAGGGCATCGACATGCCAGCAGGTCGCCCCGTCGACGCAACTCACGGTCTTGTAATGGCTTCTGCTTGTACCATGGATGACATGGTACTAAAGGTACCAGATGTACAATCGCCCGCTCTTTTCCCACACCGTTTGCGGGAAACCGGACCGCTGACGTGTAATGGCGACGGACATCGCCGGTGCACCTACCCCCGGTAGTCTTATGTTTGTTCGGAGTATCTCCGCAGGGATCGCACCCCAGATGGACACAGCAGCGCAGGTTAGCATAATCCCACAGGCCATCTTCGATGCGGCACAATCAGGCGCTCCTAATCCCCTTGCCGTCCACGGCACAGTTATCCAGACATTTGGTCAACGCTCGCCAACATTGGACTTAGGTCTCCGACAAAACTTTCGTTGAAGTTTCGTTGTTGCTGCTGTACCGTTTGCCATTATCGGTATCGATTTTCTCTGGCACTTCGATACGCGATGCCGGAAGCTAACAGAGACCATTACGCACCTGAGCATTAACGACAATCGCACAACCGTCGCAGCCATCAGTCCTATTTACGCGACACCGGCTGCTCGATCGTCTTTTGCGGAGCTTTTTCTATTGTCCCTCCAACAAGTTCGGGCACAGAACGTCATGCACGCTGTGACATCCAATATCATATACTATATAAGAACCACAGACCCGTCCCTATCGGCTTGGACCGACAAGTTGGCCCCCGAAAAACTTGAAGTCTCTAGGACAGAGTTCGAACATATACTCGAACTCGGAATCATTCGCCCTTCCGATAGTTCCTGGGCCCCACTACTGCATTTGGTTCCCAAGAAATTCGCAGACTAGTGTAAGTGCGGTGACTACCGCGGTCTCAACAGAGTAACTATCTCTGACAAGTATCCTATTCCACACTTACAGGATCATGTGGCCTGCCTCGTGACCAACAACATCTTCAGTAAAATTTATTTGGTCCGCGCTTATCACCAGATCTCAGTGGTGGCGGAAGACATGCCAAAGATCGCTGTGATTAGCCCATGCGGCCTTTTTGAATTCTTGCGAATGCCATTTGGACTAACCAATGCAGCCCATATTCATGAGCGCTTTATACACGGTCGCCCGCCGTCTGGACTTCGTCAACTCTTATCTGGACGACATCTTTGTTGTTAGCTCTTCTGAGAAGGAGCAACTTTCGCATCAGCGTAGTTTGTTCGAACGACTGAGTAGCTAGGTTATCACAGTCAGCCCGACCAAAATGCGAACTGGGCGAATCGATCATAGAATTTCTAGGTCATTGGATTTCAGCCGATAGAACTGCTGCCTTTCTTTCCAGAGTTCGGGTTATCCAGGATTATGTTGAGCCTTCTTCTTTCAAACAGCTTAGCAGATTTTGTGGCCTTCTAAACGATTATCGTCAACTCATCCCTCGTTGTGCGCATATTATGCAGCCGATGACCGATTTCCTCCGTGGAGGCGATCGTAAACTGTCATTTATCAATCAAGTGCGTACGGCCTTTAGAGAGCTTAAAGAGGCTATCTCCAAGAAAGCCCTGCTGGCTCATCCACACAGTAGTGCTGAGTTGTCGATTGCAACCGAAGCTTTCGATACGGCTGTTGGCGCCGTGCTACAACGGTACGTTGGAAGCAGTTGGCAACCCCTTGCATTTTTCTCCAAACGGTTGAAACCAGCGGAAACTCGCTACCGTGCTTTCGGGCCAGAATTGCCTGCCAACTATCTCGCAAAACTCTACTTTCGGTATACCTTCGAAGGTGGACGGTTCACAGTCTACACTGACCATAAACCGTTGGTGTATTCTTTAAGCTCACCCTCCGACAAGAATTCCCCTAGGAAAGCCAGACACTTGGACTGTATCTCTCAGTTTACGACAGATATATGGCACGTCTCAGGTGTCCTCAATCATGTTGCCGATGCCCTCTCACGGGTATATAAGGTAAGCGATTCTACGTCTTGCCCTCTTGATTTGGTCGCTATGGCTGCTGCGCAAACAGGCGACCGTGAGATGGATCAACTCTGCCAACGTAGCTCTCTCAAAATACAGCCTGCTCCCTTAAAGTCTTTTGAGGGTACTATCCTGTGCGATGTTTCCCAAGGTGTACCTAGGCCTGTAGTGCTTCTTTCGATCTGTTGCGCAGTGTTGAACGCATTGCATAACCTATGGAATCCTGGCATACATGCCTTAGTGAAGCTTATGGCTGAATGCTTTGAATGACACAGGGCGAATCACGACGTCCGAAATTGGACTCGCTGCTGTCAGGAATGTCAACTTTCTAAAGTTCACAGGCATACGAATAGTCCTGTCAATGTCCTCCAGGCATCCGACGCACGTGTTCTTCACTTGCTCGTCTACCTCGTTGAACCGCTATAACCTTCTAACGGTTTTGCCTTCGTTCTGACTTGTGCTGACTGTTTTACTAGGTGGCCGGAGGTAATCTCACTTCCCGATCGCATTTCCAAAACGGTGAATCGTTTCTTTGTGGAACGTTGGGTATCCCAGTTTGATTGTCCCGCTGTGGTAACCACTGATCGTGGTTTCCATTTCGAGGGATCTTTCACAGATGTCCTTAATATCCTTGGACGGAAGCATAGACACAATACTGCTTAACCACCGGAATCCAGTGGGATGGTGGAACGTTTTCGTCGTCAGTTAAAAGCCGTCCTTAGTGCACAGTCGAGTCCTTCCTGGCAAGAAACTACCGCTCATCCTTCTACGGCTGCGAAATACCGTCAGGTTTGACTTGAAGGTCAAACCGGCCCAACTTTTCTATGGTTGCACCCTACGTTTGCCCAGCGAATTAGTTTCTCCTTCAGCAACCAGACCTTTCGATTATGGAAGATATGTAGCAGGCCTGGTGAATCCCGTGCGATGGCTACGTCACCTATGCATTTGCAAGAGAAGCTTTCGTCCTGCTCGCACGCCTCCATACCCGCAGACTGCTCACGCAAGCATCCGCAGCTGTCGTATTCAGGCCCTTTCCGCGTATTACAACGAGGTGAAAAGTCCTTCACCATCGAGCGTAACAGCAAACGCGAGGTCGTCTGAATTGGTCCAATTAAGCCTGCGTTTTTCGAGGAAGATGAACCTATTGTCGCGTCCTCACCTGCATCTCCGTCGTCACATTCTGAACCTGTGGTAAACGTACCTGATTACAGCTCTACACCTTCCCCTAAACTGCATGACCTACACGGTAGACGAGTGCGAAAGCCTGTAAGGTTTGTCAAACATGTTGGTACATTCTACACAAAAAATGCTAGTTTATCACACTTTTCCTGCTGCCATTATTCATTATCATCTTTTTGCATACCATAACACGTTTTCTCCGAGTTCTGCTCAAGTGTGATTTTATACCAACTGGTTTGCAATATTACCCAACGAATTAAAACATGTTAGATCTCAAACCGTTTACCGATATCGAACGATTACTCAACACGGTGAGCTTGTTTTTCCATCTGGTACCGATATTTTATGTTCGTTTACTTTTAGATCACTTGGACTTGGTCCAGTGGGGAGATAAACCCGTAAGACTATAGTTTAGCACTGAGTAAATCTACCTCCACTTTTTATCACTTGTGCATCTGTTGGGGTTGGGTAGCCCACTACGACAAATGTGCACCGAAGACTAGATAACTCAAATAATCCAAATAACGGACTCAACCAGCGCACCGTCAGTCCGCGACCGTCCATCTTATAGACTTTTCCATCTATTATTCTTCCGTGATTCCGGGCTAGCTGGACAACTGCCTAGCAGCGGACATTAAATTTTGGTTGCCACATTACTACGTGCCTTTATTGTGTAACGAAGGCTCCTGTGTACCCTGGAGTACTTTTGGGGGAAGCTCTGTAACGGGATTCTATAACGGCTTTATTTTTGGTGGTATTTTGTTGTACAATTTGACATCTCCCAATGAAGCATGTTTGTTTAGCCCAGTTGTACGCCCTATTTCCCGCTAGCTTAGAAATTCAGCAATTTTCCGATCCGCATGCCATATGCAGGGCGCTTACTAGCTGTAAATTTTCCTGTCC
>LUCH01019029.1:0-10177 GCA_013368495.1 Paragonimus heterotremus | reverse complement strand
GGACAAACTTTACACAAGATCCACAGTTGGACCTATTCACCATCACTGGGGCGACTAGGCGAAAAAGAATGGGTAATTCGTAGTTTTCGAAGACTTTATGGCACGGACTCAGTCAAATATTAATAAAGCAACGCGGAGAGTTATTCGAATTCAGTGCGTCCAAACTTTGCGCCAGTTTTTTCACGGATATTAGATACGGTTCGCCGTCTGTGTGAGCCTTCTCACGATACGCGCCTACAAAGAATTAAGCAGGGCGTTAATAATCCTCCTTCCAGCGCGCCATCATATGTACTTCTGGGAGCCGCCTAATGAGCACATCAGTGGGCACCAGCACTACCTGCGCTGGTGGCGCATTCCATCTATTGACGGCCCGTCGTGGCAGTCGAAATACGGCAAAGAGTTGCCCCGATCGCTGCCCGGAAATCAAGAGTGGATGACCCCTGAGTGTGTGCTCATTTCGGAGGGAAATTCTGCTTCAAGCTCCTTGCCCATGTCACCTCGCAAAATACGGCACATAACAACAAGGTCACCGCGTAGTCACCCGTAACTCTGGAGGCACATATTCAGATACTCTAGCCGCCTGTTCTAGGAGAAGCCCCTCATCCTAACAACTATACATGTGGCTGCCTTCTGTACTCTTTCAATTTGAGATACCTCATTTTGTGTACAGGGGAACACTGCGGCGTTTCCGTACACTAGTCTCCGACGACCGTGAAATGGGAAGGGTGAGCAAATCCTCCCTGGACACTTCGGCAAAGGATCGACGGATAGTCCCAAGCATTCTCATAGCTTTAACACAAGCTTGTGTTGTGTGAGCCTTGGTTTTGAGGGTGTCAGACACCAGCACTCCGAGGTCGCATTCTGTATTACATTGTGTTAACAGGTGATCCCCGACATGGTATGCCGTGACATTCCCGAAATCTCCCAGGTTCATAAAGGGGTGTTTTCGTGGGTTTGAGGGAAGCTCCGCTGAACTGTCCATGTTGAAATTGTATCTAAGCTCTGTTGCAATACGTCGCTATCCTTGCCTAAAGAGACAGTCCCCCACACTTCCACGTCAGTCGAAAAGACGAGGGCAGGCGACTGCAGCAGGTCCAATAGATCATTGATGAAGACCAGGGGAAGCAAGGACCCAGGCATTAACCCTTGTGGCACACCACTTTGGGCAGGCGGCCATTCAGATAATTGTTGGTTCACCCCACTACGGGGGGAAGTCTGCTAGCCAATTTGTTATAGGCAAGCTGACTGAGTACGCCATAGATTAGTGAGCAGATGGTTATGCGGCACTTTGTCAAAAACCTTTCTGAAGTCGAGAACCACCACTTCCAGAGGCTTGCCGTCCGCTCTTGCTTCCTCCCCTCGCTCGCTGGCAAGCGGGAGGTTTGCTAAGCAATATCGCTCCCTCCGGAATCTGTGCTGTCTCTCACTGAAAGTCGAACGTTGGCGCAGATGGCTCAGATGGCTCTGGAGACGAAGGGCTACCAGCTTCTCCATTACTTTACCAGGTACACAAGACAAGAATGCTGGTCGGTAGTTGACAGCCTCCGACCGTCCTCCTCCCTTGTGCATAGGCGCAACCACTGATTGTTTCCAAACCATTGGCAGTTTACCTTCGTTCAAAGACTGTTGATACAGCTCCGTCTGTGGCACAGCCAATTCAACCGCCAGCTCACGCATCAACAAACGGTGGTTGTTCTTTGAACCGAAGGACTCATTGACATCTATCGACCTTAGCTCGCGTTCCACCTCTTGAACACCAAATAGCGTGCCGATTAGGCACGGTCCAATGTAATTGGGCAATACGAATTGCGCACTATCCTGGGAGAGAACTAAAGCGTAAGGCCGAACCGTTAGCTGAGCTTTATCCCAGTCCTCATCCACCTCGTATTCGCGCTGATCCATCAGTGCCGGGAGTTCCGCCTCAGTTCTGGTCCGTCGACGCATTTACGCCCATGGCCTTTTGGGTGCTGTTGTCGATTCCGCGGCCAGCCTTTCCTCTTCCTGCCGACGCTTTTTCAGCTTCATGTTTTTACATTCATTCGGTGACTTCCAGTGCGCAACGTAGTCACCGTGGCCAGCCCGGTAGCTCATCCACTGCCGTCGTCTGCGCCTGAGGATGGAACGCAATTCGGTATCAAACCATGGTGACCTTTTAGAGTGAGAGCGACCACGGGACGTCGATGCGAACCATTCAACGAGAGCCAACAGGTTATCTCCGATGTCACACCAACGCACATCAACCATGTTCGTGCTGACGCCCCAGTCGTATGCGCGCGCAGCCTTCCTCACTCCTCCGAACAGAATTCTGTTGAGCCGGGCTAGGTTTTGTCCACTGTCTACCTCTTGCCCGCCATATGTCCAGTAGCGCATGGTCACTCCTCTCTACTGGAGGCAAAATATCAAGACGGTTGATGTCGGACACTAATGCGGAAAACAAGAAATCCAACCTGGAGCAACACTCAGCCTGCAACCGTATGAGTGCATCCGCATGCTGGTACAAGCACAACTCGTCAACAACCAGCCAAATGATACTACTACATGGGTGCATGGAGGATTTGCAATACCGGCATGTGAAGCCAACCGGAATCCGCACACCACGGTTAAGAGGTACCCCGAAAACAAACAATTGTGGCGTCCAGTTAAGGAAAAACCTGTACATGTACAACTCACACTTAGCTGCTGCGTTTAGCGTGGAGAGCACGGTACAACACGTCACTCCGTTGAAAACAACGAAAGTTCTGTGCAATATTTCGAGCAATGTTAAAAGTACCCAATCACAAGTAGATACTATTGAACCCTCGATCCATCCTGGACCTGATAAAATCCCACCAGTCGCTATCAAGCGAGAAAGTGTAGATGATCCCATCCTCTCACTCAATTTATTCACGCTATTACTTCTATCCAGCACTTTCCCTCCGCAGTGGAAAACGTCAGTTACTTTGTCTCGCTACAAAAGTGGTGCAAGACAGGAAATTAGTAACTATCGTCCAATCAACCACGCAACAATCTGCGCAAAAATGTTTGAAAGAGTAGCAAAAACACCGATTGTCGAATTCTTAAGGTCACAAAACCTTATAAACCTTTCGCAGCACGGTTTCCTTAGTAAGCCTTCTTGTGTGACATGTCAATTGGAATTTTTGAACCATATGTCGATGTCTGCCGACACACGGAACGCAGTAGTTGCTATACATCCAGATATATAAGAAGCTTTTTGTCGTGTGCCTCATCAGCGCCTCTTAGTCAAAATGACATCTCTTGGCATACAAGACCACCTGTACAGCTGGATTTCGTTCTATCTTGATGGCCGAACCCAAACTGCTAAAGCCGGAGAGCACTGCTCAACACCAAAAAACGTGATTAGTAGGGTGATCCAAGGAAGCGTTCTGGGACCACTGCTTTTTCTCATGTATATAAATGACGTGTGCAATATCGTTGAACATGGCAAACCGCTTCTGTTTACCAACGATAGAAAAGCGTTCACAACTTCCGCCAGTCCAGCGACATCGCGTAGCATCTACAAAATATACGATATGACCTAGCATCATTAGAGTTGTGGTGCAAAATGCGGCTCATGAAGTTTGCAGCAAAGAAGTCGAACACGAATACCCATGGTTTTCAAATACCCAAAGAGTCTGTCTAACTAAATAGTCATCACATTGATATCGCCACACACGTTTCAGATCTGGAAATATGCCATTAAAACACCTCCATTTTCTCTGAACAAGTAGGCTCTCAGGCAGCGAAAATTAAATTGGCCGTTTCAAAAAGACATTCGGTCCGCCGAATGCGATGCTGGCTGCTCACAAAATGTGTGGTCGACCTCAACCCGAATATTGCACCATCATTTATTGCCACCTACGCAATTCCCATAAGCTTGCGTTAGAAAATCTCCAACGATCATTTACCAAAAGCTTATTAGGATATTCATCCTCACTCACCTATAATGAACGTTGTCAAATACTCTGGATTGATCGACTATGGTTACGAAGACTGAAGTTGAAACTTACACTAATGTATAAACTGACACACTAGGACACCATCACCACAGAATTCGCCGTTCATTTCCAACACAGCTCCTCATATGGTTTCAGAAATAAGGGTTCCACTGTTAGCTCGCAAAAGGATGCGAGCCAACTTCTTTATTGTAAAATATTTCTATATTTGGAATAGACTTCCGAATGAAATCAGAGCCAGTAACGTCATTCGGCGTTTTAGAAAGGTTTTGGACAGACTTCTCACATCATCAAACATAGTGTCATTCTTTAAACATTGTGTATCTTCTGATGACCTTTTCGAATGTGGTCCAGATAACGTTTAGCCGTCAGCAGGATAAACGTATGTACCCATCTTTACTAACACAGTCCCGTTTAAAACAGCTTGCCTGCAACTGTTTACTGCGTATTCACCGATTACTCACACCCCATCTAGTATTTGGTTCATCACACACTCACGAAACCACATCATTTCATTCATGTGCGTCACCTATACAGAGTTGTACTTAAACAGAAACAAAAGCAAAATAAGGACTATATATCACATATACACTTTACCACATATACATATGCCCCTTCGTAGTAACCTGTTCACCTCGGTAATCAATCAGGCTGTAACTGATGATAGCCGGTATTGACTATTTACTTGACCAACATACAAAACTCTCCAAAGAAAACTGCTCTAAACGATCTCCCTCATTCACCCTATATGATATCATTATAATCTCAATTCACATCGTGCGTTTTCTCCCCTGCCTTAAACCCTCCCAAATTCACCATTAGTAACTGTAGCGTACAATGAAATATTTATTTATTCTACTTTAAACATTGACCCTATAAAACAAACTGACTTCAAAAATGAATAATAATCCGACTGACACCTCAAATCTTATCGTGTTTTTCCGCTGCTTCTTAACTCTACCAATCATTACGTTTTATGAAATGTAAACGATTGTTCAACCACTTATCGTACATACTAAATTGACTTCGAAAGTTGGCGGGGAATTTTGATTACTACGCCATATTCATTCTAGAAACAGCTGATCTTTACCGAGTTATCAGGGGATACTGTAACAAGTACTTGCCCATATTATGTACTTTATTGAAAAGTAAATAAATGTCCTGTGGTTTTTGTCAAAAAATATGACGTCAGGTTGATCTTCATATTACATGTGATTACTTCACATTTTCCCATTTAACACATGACACTGCGATCCTTTTCTTATTCCCACGGGCATCCATAATGCAAATAAAATTGTCGCGATGAATGGTGGCCCAAAACCCCGTATTGGCCGAACGAATAGTGAGAAGTTCAACTTTTCAACGATTTCCAGCGGTCATCGCGGTCCCGCTCTGGGGTCTGCTCAATTCTTCGGTAGATTTTGGAACTTCTTTTCATCCCCTGCTCTAACTGAATCACTTCAACATTTTTCTGAGCGAAGCCACATAGAATAACGGCGAAATCCTTCGAAGATGTATTTGCACGTATTTCCCGCGACTTTGAAGTGGTTGACACGTCGTCTTTTACCTTACCTGATAAAAGATATATTAATTTAACGTCTCTTTTCATGAACCGAATCTGTGGAACAGGCGAACCATCTTCTTTCCTGGTGTGCACATCAAACTTTGTATACTGTGACTATTTTTCCCTGATCACGCCTTCTTTTTCGACGGACATCATGTATGTCTTGCCATATATCCATTTGTTGCTTTGTAACTTATGCAATTATCTGTTGTGGTGGTGCACATCCTAGAGTGTTTCTCATAATTGCTTTGAGAAATATATTATTAGTATTATTTTTATAACTCACCGTCCCACAAGCTTGTCAGATGGCTTGCAAACATTCTCCATTCCATCCGTCAAATGTTTACCCTTACTCTATAAAATATTCCTTCGAACTGGTAAAACATTGTAGAGCAAATCAGCGAGTTCACATAAGATGTGTTATATCGGTGTTGACTCATTACCCACAAACGTTCCTCTTCGAGAAACGGCTGACCTTTTCTGCGATTCTATTTCCCACAAAAATGTGCCTTTTTGTCTGCTAACTCTTCAGCTCAAAGAAATTGTACTTTTGTGTACAGAGATTATCCGTCTTGATTTCGCAAGATCATCTTATAAACACGATGGTGGCGTGGCAATTGTTGGCGCATTGGGCCCACCACTTGCAAACATATTGTCGGGAACGGTTCCAGACAAAATGGTGACACGCATCACGGCGCACAACCAATGGTTGAACAAGTGCACCAGACAGGACATAACCATGGACCAAATGACAACACGGGAACTTGACATGTAGTGATCAGAGTCGTTGGTCAAGGCCAACGCCAAGCTACTGAGGCCAAGCCGTTGAATTCAGCTGCTGTGCTGATTTGATGTAAAACGCCGTATTGACAATATACAAGAAACTTTTGTCGTGTCACCTTTCTGAGTCTCTTGCAATCACTCGGGACAGCTCGAGGTCGTGTTCACTAACGATACAACACATCTTTAAGAATGACAGAATTAAAATTATCTGAAGCTGTAGCTGACACCAACTTCTCTAGGCGTTATGTAGGTGCTATCTTGATTTCTACCGCTACTATTCTTTTTTTCGCTTTTAAATCTTCTCAATGTCGTTCATCCTAATCTTTCTGTTTATCATAAAAAGGAGACAGACAACAGTTTAATTTTTTTTAGACAGGGTGGCCCACTACAACGCTCAGTGCACCGCAAGGCCACTTAAGGCGGCCAGTGTTTGCAATTTCCTTATTTTGCACCAATGACATAAAGGAGGTCTTGTGCGAACCCTGTTTCACAGAGCCCAGTTTATCCGCACCAATGACTGCCCACATACAGAAGTGGAAATTCTAAAGTAGGTGTTGCTCAAAAACAGAGGTCTTCAAAATCCATCGATATTCACGGCCAGAAAAAAATGATCAAGACCGCCATGTGTACGGCTCCTAAGAAGCAGACCTTTTTGTACCTACCTTTCAGAGGCGGTCAGATCACAACTGACGTATGTCAAATATTACAGTTCGCCATAACTGGCACATACCTTGCGACTGGATTGCGGTCGCTGTTCACAACTAGCAGTGTCGCTCAGCTTATACGTAATCCTGACCTACCGAAATGTTCTGTCCCACATGTAATCTATCAGTTCACCCGCTGTTGCGGTGAGTATGCGCCAGATCCTCGTTCAGTAACAGTTTACAACGCCCCTCCTGAAGGGCAATCGAAAAGTAGTCCCAACATGCATCAGATTAAATAACGCACTGGGGTTTAGAAACAAACCGTATATTTCCAGCAATGTTTGGAAATGTGATAAATGGTTAGACCTAGCCTGGCACCAACGGCAGCAACTGGGGGGAGAAAGAAGAGAAGCGCGAGATGAGCCGCAGCCCATTCGGCGGCACTCAAAAGCGCGCCAGGTGAAAGGCACGTGGAACCTTCGAGCGCGTCGAACAACGCTCCAATATTTCCGGGCTAAGCGGACTTACGGAATGAGGTAGTGGATGTGTCGTTGGGGTAAGGGCAGGCATTTGATGGTTGCAACTAGTTGCACGATGAAGAAAGTGACACTGGGTTCATATCGATTCTCCTACAGCAAACGGAGGCAGAACAAGGCGCACAGATCAAAAAAGCGGGAAAAAATGGTTGCAGCCTTTTAGGAGTCACACGACGGCTGGTCACTGAAAAATATACGCCTACTGATATTATATGCGTAGTTCTATAACTGGGCGAATATGCACAACTAGGTGTAAGCTGCTCGACAGATAAACATATACCCGTGGCTATGCGCAGGAGTGTATGCTGGGGACACGGAATAGTTGCCATCCAGACGAATTTTGAACGCGGCCACTTACGCTGCACTCACGATATGTTCTGGTAGAAAGTTACAGGCTTTGCAGACCCGAACCGTGAAGAAACTGTGCCTCAGCTCACGTCTGCTGTACTGACTACTTTCAAGGACTGCCCTCTGGGGTGCTATTATCCGCAGATGTAAGCAGGTATCTACACGGATGGCCGGGGATTCTCAGAATCATGAACGTCAGAAATAGGTCAGCCCTCTTTCTGTGGCACTGCAGATAGAAAAGATTTGGATCGTGTAGCCGCTCAAGGCAGGGTTTTGCACTCAACCTACTAACTGCTTTCGTCGCGCTTCTCTGAATATTTTCCGAAATAAGTTTGTCCTTTTTAGGTGGGATAGCTAAACGTGGGTCCCTCGCTTGGGCTGAGGACCAGTAAAGCTGTTTTCTAGGTTATCAAAACGTGATAGTTGGAATTTTCCAACCGTACGTATCAAAAGCGCCAGTGCGCTACTAGCTTTCATGACACTCTTCACAGTACTGAGGAAATTCGAAATGTTGTTTGTCACAACGGCGCCGAGCCCCTTTCCTTTATCCGTGAATTGGAATCGTACTTCGCGGGGATTAAGGGAAATTGTGCTATCGTCTGATGTACATTATTTTGCATTTGCAGGTATTGAACTCAATGATGTTTGATCAACACCATTTGTAAATAGCACTAATATTAGCCTGAAGGGCGCTCGCGTAATAACCATTACGCAAGACGCCAAATTCTGATATCATCGGCAAACAGCATCAGTTGAGACGATACTTCAGATGGTAGATTGTTGATGAAGATAAAGAAAAGTAGAGGCCCAAGGATGGAGCCTTGCGAGACCCCGCTGAGGCCAGGTCTGTCTATGGTATCTGCTGTGGTAATTCCCATAGAATTGTTAACACTTCATGTCGCAGAGACGTTCGACACCCCCTTAGTAAACACAGTGCTATGGACGTCAGCCAGAACCTCAGAAGCTTCACAGTCTGAGCTAGTAAGCCCTTGCGGGCCGGCTAGCCGAGGCACACCGGCTTTGGCTTCACGGGCTTCTGAGGCGAGTTTATACGATCTATTGAGATCACTGACGAAGCGCTGGGTTGGACGTCGCTGGAAATCTAGTCAGCCTTCCCTGATTAGTTTGTTACATCGCTTTAGAGGTCGAGCATAGAGGTGACGATCATCTAGATCCCCGACATTCTAAACCAAGCCCATGCCAGACGTTTAGCGTTGATGACCTTCGACGTTCGGGACCACCATTGCCGTTGCTGTTTACAGCGTGCTATGAAGTAGAATGCTGTTGAGCAATCTATTGCCTGACAAGAGTTGTTAGTAAAATGGTATGCGTTGAGCACATCCACTTTCATTCTCCGGAAGTTCCTTTACGGAACGCTTGTTTTGGAAGTAGGCTTAGCACTACAGGTGAAATCGAAAGTTATCAAACCAAGATCGCTTAAACTGAACAGGGCTTCCACTGCTAAGTTGTTTGCCGTCAGTTCTTAATTAGTGGAAATGTAGTCTGGACGTGAAGAAGCATGTCCCTCTCGCCATCTTGTATAGTCAGTCACATGGTCCGTAAGGTTGGCAGCTGCTACTGGGGCTGGAAATGTTGCAGACATTACGTTGACGAGGCCCTTGTAAAAGTAGGATTGTAAATAAATTTGTGATAAGTTAAGGTCCACATTGTTAGGATGTGTGAGTTTCCTAGGGATGGGATACAGTTCAGACCGGACGGAACTGACTCGTGGTAATTAAAACAAGTGCAGGGAGGTCGATATATAACGTCAGCTAACAAGCTGTCAGAGTTGGATAGTGCAACGGGACCCCAGATGGATTCAGGAACGGCAGAGAGTATCGAGTTAGACGGGAGAGTATTCAGGGGGAGTTGTGGACACAGAGGGCACCACCGCCTTTTCTGCCGATTGTTCCATTATTCCGAAGGAGGCGCCCGTTTGCTGTGTCAACTTCAGAATCAAGATGATTTGACAAGAGCCTTGATTTAGTGATTCCGACAACAAAGATGTAATTCAAGAGGCGAAGCGTATGGAGTTCACCAACTTTGTTGGTCAGACTCTGAGGGTCGGTATGAAACCATTTGACAGAATTTACTAGGGATAAGTGCGGGTTGCTGGAGTGGGCAGAGAACCGGATAATTTTGGAGAAGCTGGGCGTATCAGCGGGGTTATTGTTGACTCTGACTTAGCCGGCTAGTATACGTATAATAATAATAATAATAATACATATTTCTCAACGCAGTTGTGAGAAGCACGCTCGGGGGTGCGCGATCATGACAGACAATTACATGCGGTACAAAGCAACACATGGATATAACAATACAAACATGAAACCTGGTGACAACTGAAAA
>LUCH01019028.1:0-10290 GCA_013368495.1 Paragonimus heterotremus | reverse complement strand
CTGTTGTTGGAAGTGCCCAGCTAAAGTGTCTTATGCGTCGTTGCAGGAATACTGTAATGACAGTGTACGGCTTCATGTTGGAATAAAGCGCTAAGTTTTTTTGGTGAACTTATATGTACATTTGGTGCACTTATAAAAGTGTCGTTATACTTACCCTCCTGAAGTCTGCCCATTTCTCAGCGTTCCAAATGGACCACTGCTGAACGCGCTATACAGTTGACAATAAACCTTAAATATCGCCTTGATAAACTGAAGTATAACGTAGTTATCGTGTAATAAAGTAAGTGTAAATGACTGCTGTACAGTATAAGTAGTGTTATTGACTGTTTGAAGGGAATCAGAAAGTGTTCGTTGGGGCTATAATCGGTGCCTACTGGCCAAATCGAACTTTGGTGGTCATCTTTGAGTGTTCATACGTACTCACTTCCATCATTTAGGTTCACATCCTGCGGCCATTTGCATTACATGAGCTTTTCTTCGGTTACATTGAACAGGCTCCTAAAACCAAATAAGTATGTGGCAACTTCAAGTGCGATTCACTATCGTTCTCAGTAGTGCGTGATGCATTTGACCAGGTTTGTTGTTTGTCTTACCCTGGCCATCAAGGTGTGGATATTTTTGATTTTTTAGTGAAATCATAGGAGCAATTCTGTAATAACTCAGTGAGCAAAAAATAAACTCCTGATAAGTTGCGAATAGAATGAATGGGTTTTACTCAACCTGTAACTGAATCATGTGATTAAAATGTAGACGCTAATGAGTTGAACAGACGTGTGGTTATGGACGTGAGGAACAAGTATTGTGGTTCATAAACACTTCGGATATGATTAATTCACTCGCTTTTACGACTGGGTTTGATTTCATTGGACACCTCAATGCGGAGTTTTTCTCTTAATTTTGTTTAACATTCTATTTTGGTTTCTCTCTCTCCCCAAATTTTCAGCACCCGTTTTCCGCCTCCACTCAAACATGAAACGTACGAGTACATCCATCTAATCTAACCTGAGATGCCCACTCCCTATTTATCGAGAGCCAACTCGGAACATTCCCCTACTCTCTCCGGAGCACCTCAACCTACTGTGGATGTGAATCAGGAGAACAAGGTTCCGATAGATTGGAATACAAATGTAGTCAATTTCATTACAAACTGTCGTCATCCCGGTCTCGTACGTCGTACTTCGTCGGCAGCCGCTCATGCATCCGAGTCAACCGCTCCGTTATTTAAACGTCGTCATCGACGTAATCTTTCCGCTGCAACTACAGTTGGCTACGGCCGTGGTCCGGATACACCCCGGAACTTCTCGAAGCCATCCTACTCTATCTTTTTTAGCTTACATCCCCAAAGCAACAACTTCAACTCGTTCCGTAAATCCTCAGTGGTCAGTCGGCCAACGCTGTTTGGACACACGCGTAACATCAGCGATCCAACCTCTTGTTGGCAGTGTTATCGTGTGGATGTGAAACCACCCGGAGCCGGCTTTCTACCAGATTACCCGATTCATCCGCTGTTGTTGCTTTCACGACAACATTCGACCGCCTCCCCCGACAAGATAGACGACTCTTCGACATCAGGGGAACTAAAAAGCCAAGCGTCTCCATACCTCCCTTCGTGGCATAAGCCACCCGGTGGCTGGGAGGAACTTGATGAAATTGACCAGACTGATGCGGCACCTGTGTCCGAGGTGCTTTCTCCCGTCACCCCCGACATTCAGTGTCTGTTTTCTTGCCTTCAACCATGTGCCACTCCGAGTGTAGTTCTTCTAGGATTGTTTTTCATCATGTTCGTTCAGACGATGGTCGCTTCTGGTCTGATCAGCAGCATGTTGACTACGCTGGAACGACGTTTTAATTTCACAACTCGTCAAGTCGGCTATATAATGAGTTGCTATGAGGGTTCCGGAGTCCTCACCACTGTGGTTATCAGCTTCGTCAACGGCCGAAAACACAACCGACTTCGTATTGTCGGTCTAGCTACCTTACTACTCGCGTTCGGCTTTGCTTTATTCGCCCTGCCTCACTTCATTGTAGGGCCCTATCGACCGGAAATGTTGTCTCCCGTCTCCATATCGGATTCGATCCTCCCTCTTAAGAATAGGTCTGGCGATTCATTTGAATTCAATCGGCTGTCACATCTGTGTTTGAATGCCACGATTACAAACGTGTCATCTCTGTCTTTGTCAACGACCGTCAGTTCCGCATGTTCAACTCTGATGAATCAATCGACCACTGATCTAGATCGACCTTCAGACCCTGTCCACTCCTTGGCCCTACTGATTTTCTGTGTCGCTATGGTGCTTGCAGGTGTGGGCGCCAGTCCGTTACATGTGCTAGCACCAACATATTTGTGGGACAACCTGAGTGATATCCAATACCCAGTCTATTCAGGTAACCGTTACAACTGTTTTTTTTTATAGTGTATTGTTTCCCCATATGTAACGGTAATGTTAACTTGCCTGGCCACCTGGCTTTGATTCTGTGCAAATGTTTCAGTTTGCTATTGATTGATTCAGTAGCTTTTACAGATAACCAGGAGTTTGCTCACATTCAACAGACTAGAACACACCTGGAATACTGTGTAGCTTTGTCAGGTTAATCAGACGTTGTCAGTCGAGGTGACTGAAAATCGAACCTAAAATCTTACAAGTTATGATCACTTTCCTTACCATTCAGCTATCTCAAACTCGGCTTTATAGTTCATGTGTTGACTTCGTGTCATGTCGGTCAAGGTACATGGTTCGGAAACGTGGCCTGTTTGCAAGGAAGATGTCAACAGGCTTGCAGTGTTTGACCATCGTTGTCTCCGCCAATTAGCCCACTTTAAATGGACTGGTCACGTTAGCAATGTGGCCGTTTGCCGGTCCGTATTCGAGAATGCTCTGGATATGCAATCAATGGGTCAACTACTCACGTTAAACAGCCTGCGGTGGTTGGGTCACGTACTCCGTATATCACTCGACCATTTACTGCACCGGGTATTATATACTGAGACCACCAACAGTTAGATAAAACCCCTTGGTGGTCAAGCAACAACGTGGTCACGAAATGCGAAGACCTTGATTGCTTCACTGAACAGACTTGGTAAGTGTCGGCTGCCTGGCTGGGGTCATCGTGATCATCCAAACCGGTGGTTAGAGACGCTATCCGAGATGGTGGTCTGTCGCAGTCAATCGCGAACCTGTATCCATACCACTTTCAGTTCTTCCGCTTAGTCTTCTTTTAATAATTTTCGCCCTTCTTAAAAACGTTCTTCTTGCAGGATATTCCCTGTTACTGTTGAGGTGAGCGGCTGTCCGAGCCATAGTACCTTTTGGTCAGGCTCATTACTGCTGTGATGATGATGATGATCTGTTTCAGGCTCCGCGGTGTTAACGTCGAGTCTTCGAGGTTTTAAGAGTCCATTTTTCCGTATAGCACGATTTAAAGAGGGTGTACTAAAGTTATTGTTCAAATCAAAGTTTTTGACCAATCCAACCTGACAAGCGACGTCTGTTAGTTTGTTTCAGCTTGACAATCGTAACATAGCGTGAAGTTAAGATGGAAGGACTCATGCACTCGATGCATGCGAGCACACAGATGCGTGACTCACTGATTATGCCTTTCGACTACCAATCACGATTATAAGCTAAATTCCCAGTTACCACAACTGTCCTGGTTTCTGAATTTGCGCAATTTTGCAGCCCCCATATGTGTGACGTAAGTACTGAGACTACAAATTCAATTTTTGAAGTGTCGTCTATAGTAAGTATACCGGTCGATAATACAAACGCACATACAAGTTCACATATGGACTTTAAAACTGTCTATATCTTGATCGCTTGAAAGGTGATCGAGGTTCGAACGCATGTCAATGTTATTGATGACCGGCGTCGTTAACGCCGGGCTATTTGAAGCCTAGTTTGACCACGTGTAAGTCATACGTGGCTCAACTTATCATTATGATGTACATAAAGTTATGCTTAGGCAAAACGAGTGTCTTTTAAGTTAGATCGGTGCATATCCTTACGCAAGACTTGATGTGGTGTCCATTCAGGATTGTTTACCATATTTCAGTGCTTTCTACTATGACAAGCACCGTTGACATACAGAATGCCTGATCTGTTGGTCATTCAGTCAGCACACTTTGTGCAAGCAAGCTGAAGGCTGTCAAACAGAGAAAATTATTTAGGTTATATTTTGTAGCTCTTCTCATCTCCTAACAGTACAGTTCCACAGTGTCGTTCGTAAATCTGATCTTCGTGTGCATACTTCAAATGTTCGTCTTTACTTGATATCTGCGCTTCACTGCTCACACTTTATACAGTGCTTAGACATTATTAGACATTGTTCTGCCGTTTAAGACATTCCGTTTGTCGTTTGTTGTCACTCTTGTGCTAGCTGGATTTTGGCGGTTGCCTTGCGCTTCGGTCCGATGGCCAGTTTTAAACTTTCATCGCGCATTGTCATTCGTATAACGTGAACACACTGACTATAATATTTGAGTCGGGTTTTTGATCTAAGTTTTCAAACTTGTTAAAGTCGGTGAAGATAGGCAGCTAACAGTGGGACACTTGCAGTTTGTGGTTGGCGCTAAGTACCCCACCGTTGTTTGGTACACTAAGGTCAATAAACTCTACTCTCCGATCTCCGACATATTCTCCACTTTCCCACAGTTCTCACATTTCTGGTTTTCCTTGACAAGATTGTCACATTTCTTGATCACAGCAAAGAATAAAATGTTACATTCGATGATGATAGTGAGAACATTGGTCATTATACAACCGCCATTCAAGTTCTGCCCATCCTGCTTAATATACACCCTCGATCTGTCTCGAGGTAATCGGTATTCGGGTGCGTCTCATCTCTCCAGGACAAAATTCTGGTATCGTTCTATTCACGACTGTTAACGATAAGAAGGCAATGTAACGTGTAAAACCGAAAAGTTTTCGAAAACCTATCAAAAATCTTAACGATGCATGCGAACGATTGATTACCATGAACTGTAAACGCATATGAGACCGTTTCTAATTGTCGGAATGGATGCTTTCATTGTTCTCAAATCCATAGATACCACCTCTCTCGATCATACTCCCCAGAGCGATGAAGGCAATCATAATGTACACGTGAATGTGTCGAATGATCTTTCGTTGCGCTACTATTCCTTATGATGACTGGTCAGAGTTAGTCTGTTTAAGTGGTACTATTTGCTCCAACCAACTAGCCGTATCTTCCCGCTTAAGCTTGTTCGACACTGTAACCAAAAGTTTTCTGTCAAACAACCATACCTCTTGGTCTTGTGATTATAGTACACAACAAATACTAAGCTCAACAAGTTAATAATTTCTGTGACTTCGACGTGAAGAGAAGTCCTAGTCGATGGGTCATCTATTGGACTTAACATTACAGTTACTGTATCTCCTCTCAAGGCGATTGGGCAGTTCACAAACGGAAGTGGTTGAGCGTTCGCATATGTTAATTCGATCGTGCACAGTGTTATGTCAATGACGCAGTGGTAGACAGGGTTGTCTGATCAAAGCGTGGCCCTAGTTCTAATCCCGACCGTAGCAGGGATATGCACTACTGACGAGGTGCCCTATCAAGTACGAAACTCGAGTCTAGTGGTTTTTTTCGAAAGAGGCCCACTGGAAAGTCTATGAGAATGTGACACCTGCGATCAATTGTGGATGATGATGTTCAGTGTGTATACAAAATGTGAATGTTTGTACGTTGGGATAACGTATTCTGTAGGAATATCCCTCAGAATAAATTAAAAAACAATTAGACGATCACTGTAGACTACAAGCTCTTACCGGTTATCCGAAGGTTGACTGACATGTGCCATGGTTTGAAGACTGGTCTACAGATATCGTTTGCGAAACGTGTGGGTTCTGACTGATTTCATACCGTTTACAAAACGACATGTTCAGGCGTGCCAGGTTCCTCAACAGCTGAACTCATCAGATCTCACTTTATTCATCCGAACACATTTCAGACGAATTTGGAAAGAGTATGGTATATTTAAAGCAGTCATACCGAACACATAATTCAAAAAATGAGTTAGTGTGCCCTAATTACTCTGCGGTAACGTAAGCAGATGAAGTGGCTATCCTTGCCAATTATGTTCCTCAACCTCTGAGTGGTGTGACTTTTTTTTTAATAATTCCCAATGCACTGAGCCGAAAAGTTTATATTTTGTGTATGAAAGTGCAGCGGTTTGCTGGACAGCAATTCACCCATCTCGCTATGATACAATCGCAAACGTGCTTCTTCTGGCAAAATATTTCGGAATGTGCTGGGAAGTGGCGTTTTTAATGAACATTATCAATGCACGTGACCGTATTATGCGTTTTATGCCCTAAACGTTTTTGTGCATTTGATAGCTCGTGTGGTAATCCATTATTAAGAAGGTCAACATGAGACAAATCAGGTGGCAGTGTAAAATTCCGTTTATTCTTTTAAACGAAGAACTTCATACTGACAACTTTCATTTGGTTTCATGTAACACTCCCTGGAACTGCCTTCTTTACAAAAGTGTTCCAGAGGAATGCTTGAATCTGTTGAGGTCATCGTATGTCCACTCCACAAGCCTGATGAGTGCGCATGTAAAACTATCCCGAGTGTCCATCATTTCTAGTGGTGTTCGCCAACTGTGTCCGGTCTCCTCTTCCTATTCAATTTTATCGCAAACTGCATCCTGGAATGTGTACTTGGGGAATCCAATGAGCTTTATGTTGAGCTTCTCCTTGGCACTAGGTTGGCCAACATGACGTATGTGAATGACATTATCATGCATAGCTCCCCTGCCGAAGACATGCAGGCTGTGTTTAACAAATTCACTGACCAGGTTGGTTTGTATAGGATACGCTTCGCATATTCAAAGTGCAGCATGCTGCTTCAAACCCGGGTAATTCTCAGTCCTATTTTTTACATAAGTGGACGGCACTATCTGATTAGCTTGTAATATTGCCGGTGAGAGATCAGCGAGGATAACAGTGGTAGGTGTTACCTTTGTTAATGTGTGTCATCTGTAGCGTTGACAAGACGTATGTGTGATGTTTGTGTATGTTCTGTTTTACATTGTTTAGGAAACGTGGCCTGTTAGCCTTGTAGGTACTAATAGACTTGCTGTGTTTAACCGTCATTGTCTCCGCCCGTTAGCCCGCATCGACTGGGATGCTCATTTGAACGTGTATTTTGAAGCGCTCGGGGCATTCTATATACCAGCTGAGCGTTCACCTTACCGAGGTGACAGTATACCGCAATCAGTGGCGTTTCTGCATTCACACCTTTTCTGGCATTACTGTTCCATTTTGTTTCATTCATTTTGACCCTTTTTGGTATCCTCGTCTTAATCTAATTGCCACTATCATGACAAACACGGCTCCAAAAACAATACCTTTCGGTCAGTCCCATGTCCGTTCTGAATGATCTCATGGTATTTGATGAAACGTCCGTATATTAGAGACTGTCTGGCTGCACCAATGTTGATAGTGACATTCAGTTCGACTCGGATCTGAACGCTCAAACGAAAACATGATACGATTTTATTAACTGCCACGCATTATACCAGTTGCTTTACATTCCGCTACATTTCCTGAGATGATACGTTTATATTCCTTAATATGACGTGCAAGCTGAATGGCTTGTGCTAGGCCACTTTTTCGAGTATATCTGGCTGTCGGTATCACCTGATCACAACGTAACTATGTATGAAGTCCAGGTAGTTACATGGTCTGGTATTTGTTGTTGACTTGTCGATAGACTTCCAACGCAACCTGTTAAGCTTACCGTAGGACATCATGATCATGGATCGATAAAATGATAAACCACCGTGATTAGGTAGAGCTGCCGACCAATCGCAGTGTCCTAGTGCAGAGTTTGTTGCATGGCCATTGTCTGTTAGTCAACCAAGGAGACAATCGCGGGGTTATCGATTGGAGTTAACAGGCAGTAACTGTGTCTCCATTTCGAGACGATCGGGCAACCTGATCATTACTCACAAGCGAAAGTGGTTGAGCGTTCACATATGACAATTCGGTCGTGCCTAACGTGAGGTCAATGGCGCAGTGGTAAACACGGTTGCCTCATGAACAGCGTGTCCGTGGTTCAAGTCCCGGCAGTGGCGATGATATGCACTACTGACGAGCTCTAATGAGAGCGAAACTCGAATCTAGTGCTTCTTTTCGAAAGGGGCCGACTGGAAAGTCTATGGGAATGCGACAGCTGCGATCAATTGTGAGTGATGTTCAATTTGAAATCGATTTTTCTCAGTTTTTTCTTCTATGGTAGCTCGCCAGTTATCATTACAACCATTGTGTGGACCTTCCTATCTCAGATCAAAAGTTAAAAGATAACTCGGATAGCCAAATGTGCTTGCCATTCTGACAAGTCGCATTTTTCAAGGTCATTGGGCAGGGTTTTCATTTAGAGTTGTGATGGAAGTTAAACGACTGCTAAAACGACAACAGAACTAGTGCGCCGATGATTTTCACATCCGGAATCCTAATACAGATAATCAGTAGGTTGTCAACAGGTCATCGAAGTTGTGAATAGCTGTCATGAATCTCTGTCAATTAGGCTTGTATGATGTACTGATTGATCATCTTCACATTATTGTCACATGGCTTTATCGGATCACGACGACTCTTAAAGTTTACACGGATTGTTTTATGTGTTCTTTAAGTGGCCACTTCGATAACCGGAAATGTGGAAGCATACAGCCTTCTAGGATAGAGAAATTGTCACATCGCTATCGGTTTGTGCGAGTTGTGGCTGTGTATCCTGATGCTTAGTCACAAGTGTTTGATGAATTCGGCCAAACAACAGAACATCATGAAGTGTAGATTCGTCTGCAAATGCCAATTCTGAACTTCTCTGTTGGACTTAGACTGGCATGAAGCTATTTGCCTTTGTTGACCGCTTATTGAAAAGTTACCTCTGTTCAACACTCCCGCTCATTGCATGACAGTCTTCTAGGATGACACCTCTCGCTTAGGGTCTGTTTTCGGTGAGAGTGATCGTACTTCCATTGTAAGTTCTATGTATCGAGAACACATTTATCAGACGTCATTGAGATACAAACAGTCATCTCCAACAAACTGATTCGCCCTTCACAAGAGACCATTTTCAGTCTGTACCGAGTGGCCTATGTGAGGTGGATCCCTGTTCCAAGGTGAGGCAAACAATATTCTCGTTACCCCAGTTATATCCACATTAAATAAGAACCGCTGGACTAGCCGAGTACTTCATGTGAACAACAGTGCCACCTCAAGTCCCTTTGCCATTGAGTTAAGCCACGAGCAACAATATCTACCGGTATGCCATTCGGATAAAGTTATTCGATCTGGACAGTGTTCAATCAGTAATCGAACCTCTTATTTCACAAACAAAGAAATGGGACAACTGAATGCGATCAAATCTTCATCCTTTTCAAGTGACAAAGGCAACAGATCAATCCCTTCGTTCATCATACAGCCTCTTATCAGCACTACTTTTGTAGTATTAGTATGCAGGTCAAAATAAGTGTGGTTTTGCTCGTAGAAACTAAAGTAATTGATGTCAGACTCATTAACAGTAAAATGTCATTAAGAATCATTTCAAAAATATTGTCATTGAAGATATACATTTTCCCAATTTCAACAGACGATGGATGAATAAATCCATTTTTCCCACTAATGGTCAAGTTAGTCAAAATCTGATATTGCGTATAGCGGAGAGGTGGAGGGCATGGACAAAACGGAGATGGCACGGTCGAAAATCCACTGATCATTGAATAAGAGAAAGTATTTTCTGTTGGCATACCTCAATTTACAGCTTATTTGAATGTTCGTTTGTAACCTGTGGTGATTGATTTATAATATAAGCTTCACGCCTTCTAAACTGAACCGGAAAGGAGACCAATTTGTGTGTTTGACTGTTTTAATTGGCTTCGTCTCATTTTGCGTTTTCGCTGAAATGTAACAGTTACATCCGGAGTATTGCGAAGCCGAAGCCTAACTCTGGCATAGCTTCTCAAGAAGCACCGCCCTTCACCAACTCTCATTTTCTTTTGCATCCACGAATGTCTTCGCTGTTTGCGGAGGAGTACTGTATACAATACTCGATAGTGTCTAATGACAACTACTGGAAGACATTGATTTTCGTTTTTTTCGATGCACAATTACATCCAAAAACTAAACTTGCAATGTTGTACATACTCCTTCATCCTGCGATGGTCGGGTCACGTACTCCGCGTGCCAGCGAAGCATTTATCCTACCACACGTTATATACTGAGAACATCAACAGTTGGGTGTAGCCGCGTGGTCGCAAAGTAT
>LUCH01019027.1:0-10236 GCA_013368495.1 Paragonimus heterotremus | reverse complement strand
CCATAGGATCGTGCCCCACTACCTAAGCACTCCTATGCGGTCAGTAGTGCGACATACAATCCTATGAGTGCAACTGCTTTTCGTCTGACTGCTCCCCTTTGGCCTGTCTGACAAGGTTGTACCTGGAAGGACCGGAGTCCCAGTCAGCATAGCCCGCCGGATCAAAACAGTACACAAGCCCGACCACCTCGCCAAGGTAGCAGTATAGGTCGGGATCCCATAAGTTTACTGATACTAACACAAATATTGTTTACGAACAGGCAAAAAGGATTGTCAGACTATTCGCATACTAATGCGGAATGAAAATCCATTCCCGTCGTGACACTACGATAGGATAGAGTTGTCCAAACCAAGAACTTACACAATTGATAAAGCAATATGCCTAGACGGAGTGAATCATTAACTGAGAACTGTACTAACAGCCTACACGAACTGACTTGGCTTTACATCACTACAAGACGCAGACATGTTGGGAGCATTCAACAAGCCACAGAGAAATCAAACTAATTACTTAAACGTGTGGATACTGGTTGTTGCTCCAATGAACGGCAATACTGAGTTCACCGTATTCAACGACAGCTGATAAATATTGAAAGGGTTGCTTTAAACAGTGACAGTAAGCACAAATAAGTACCTCATTCTCTGACCAGGATTCAGCAGGCAGAGTGACGTCAAATCGCACCCAGAGGGGCTTAACTGGAACAAAACGAAGGACTCCAGACGAACAGTGGCGACAGAGAGAACACTTCAATCCGAAGAACTCCACGAAGTTATCACTCCAACAAAGGAACGATCGCGTAAAATTAACAATTTGTCGCAACCCATTCCGGTTCAGAATGATAGAACGTTGTGAATTCTGAAAGTCAGAAATGTCGTTACAGAAAACAAGTAAAAAACACTAACTGTACACCTTACCGGGCACAAGAGGTATTGTGCTGAATAAGACATCAAGTGATAAGCGGGCGGAATAAAATAAAAGCCTAGAGTTCGGTAACGCTTTACCGAGTTAACAGCGGTTACGTATCAAATGAAGAATCTGACAAGGAAAAGAAGCAAACGGTACTGGTCAAATCTAAACGATTGAGTGTCTTATATCGAAATTAACGAAAGAAGCTTAATACGCTGTCAATACAGGTTAACCAAACAAAAAAATGTATGTAGATCGTATAATCAAAAATTCATCCGTAATTCAAACGGTCCCACTAGTATTTTTTAAACCCTGGCGATTTTTGGTTTACACACGTCGATAACTTAAAGGTGCTTCCAACGGAAACATAAGCGAGAAAAGATGGAGTAGCTAATTTAGAGGGAGATATTGGAAGCTGCTTCATACAAACTGTCTGGCCTAGATCTGATAATGTTGTGGCGCTGATATTTATAATATTTAGATACGAAGAGAAGACTGGGGCTTCACAATCCGTGCACTACGAATACCTATTGGACCGTAGTGAAAAGTGTGGTGATCATACCGGAAGAAGCAACTTCTCTCAACAGACAGACAGATACCCAATAAATTACGGCAGCATGGCTCACGAGTGTGAAACAATATTAGTACTCCCTTTCAAACATGGCGCTGTTGACAACCATAATCGTTTTCATGTCTCAGTCTGGACATCATGGAAGATGTCCACCTATCACTTACAGTAATGTAATTCTACATTACAATGAATGTCACTCAGAATTTTGAGTGACCTTATGCCTTATAGCCAACAGACTGAATAAACCAAAATATGTTGCCGTGAATATCTCTCATTGTCCTTTCCAGTTTGGCTCTTATGCCCTCCTCAATACCCATCTCTGGCAATTCTTTTACTGATCCCAGAACATGTATAGTTGACAATCGCAACACTGTCTCAACGAATCCCATATCTACCGGTCCTTATCGTCCATCACCCATGTTGAGGATGTTAGTTAGTGTGAGTGTCATCAATATCCGCATTCTGACGATAGACCCATCAAAAGCCGATATTTGCCAGGTTCCAGAGACTAGAATCCGCGATAGCTACCAGCAGATTGAAACAATGGCAATTCCAACCCCGGCTAATTCGTGGAAATCAGACGTAAGTACCTTACATCAATGCAGTTGAAATAAGTTCCTTGTCGCTCTGGAGATGATTCAACAATCTCATAAGGAAGATAAGAGGCATAATAACAAAGAAAGTGTACAAACCAAGAGATGTCTCCAAAGCAGGGCGTTAAGAACTTCCACTTTGCAAGAAAAGCAGATGAATAGTATGGCTCCGAAAACACTCACGAATATCATGGGAATAAAATGCAATTCATTTGTATAAAAGGGTGCACAACACTGTTCCACTACCCAAGGTGAGTTTTGGTTCATAACTTTGCGCTTCGAATTAACTGTCAATGTGATTAGATTTCCATAATAGAAACGTAAAAACATTTTGACTCGGGTTTACACCAAGTTCTGCAAAAAAGAACAAATTAATTAAGAGTGACCAAGTTATTGCAAAAATACTGATGGTCTTAGAATAATTTTCCGCACTGCATGTATTAATGCTGAGCATTGATGACCAGCACAACTGAAGACAGTGTATTCTCTATACTTTCGCACAGAAGGTATGTGACATTAAAAATGCAGATTCCTAAGAATCAATAGCGATTAGGACCTAACATTGACGTTCATTCCTTCTTTTATCCGTAACCTGTCAAGTGCTTGAGTAGGACACTGTGGCTCGAGTCCCCGTTAACCGCAACGATGACTAACTGATGGAACTCACAATTGGAAAACAGCGCCAGTCTGCTCGCATCGTCGGGACGGAAAGGCAAACTTCCCAAACCATACAGCGAAATAGACTGTACACAGGCATAAATCCTTCCTGTCAATTACGACAGAAAGCCTTCTAGATGTCACAGATCACGAAGGTTATCGAGGACAACATGTACTTTCGTTACTCTCGCTATATTACAAGTCGATGATGAAACCCAATTGTGAAAAGTCAACGGTTCGGCTGGATTCGAACCAGCGACAGAAACAGCATGCCTCGAGGCTGCAAGCATTCTACCAGCTGAGCTAGGAAACCACACCACGAGCTCGGAAATTTCACATTTAGACTCGGTTACCCACCCGTTCCACTGTCTCATATGGAATCCACTAAATGATCCAGGAGATCGACTGTCCCGGCAGGATTTCTCGAACTGTTCATGCTGGAATCCGCCAACGCCACCCGGGTAGCTCAAACGGTTCATGGCCGCAAGTAGACCGTCTGTAATAAACACAACAGGCGTGAGAAAGCCTCAATATTTGGATGGAACTTCCCCCTATGAGGGTGCAAGGCACATTCCATACAAACAAATCAGGCTGCTCACCCAACTCAGCATGGTCTGCATGCCTTTCGACAGAGAAACAGAGCAGTGTTATCTACACATATTTCGATCACCTTCGTGTTGGCAGGAGATCCAACATCAAGATCATGAGCTTCATCGGATATACATTCCCGAATGTTGGCCAACACAAGGTTGGGCAGAAGGCGAAATATCAGACAACCCTGACGGACATCACTGAAAGTGATCAACACTTAAGGCAGTTGTCTGTAAATGCTCAACCTGCTCGAAAAATGAGTAAACCAACCAAGAACATGAAGAGCAACCGAAATGAAAACAGCTTTTAGGTTTACAAATACGACGAACGTTGGTTGTCTGCAACAATTCTTAACAGCGGAACCCAGCAAAAGGCCAAAACATGAGTAAACAACCCAAGACCGAGTGGAAATTTTGCCTGTTCATCACACATTTGCTTTCACTGGGTTTACTGAGCCGAAGTTGTTACAAATTAAGTGAATTACAAATGACAGACACAAAACTGATGACTGCCAAAAAACCAGGTGTACTCATTGTCTTCACAAAACACCCAGACATCAGCTTCTCAATACCATCAATGGAAAGAGTGAAAGCAGCTGATCCGGACAAGAACCCTTGTTATGCTGGAAAACTGAAGCTCTAGGGCCAAATCTGCTGCTAGATGTAAACGAGCACAGACGCCATAGCCGACCACGTGGGCCTAGTCGTTTACATGATACGATTGAGGACAGCAGAACAATTCCTCAAAATGTACGCCCAGCGTGTCAAACCGACGTGCCGTGGTCGACTATCATTACCTACGGTAGTTAACCCACATTAATCGGGATGATCGTATAAGCAACGGGGTTGTCCACTAGCACGTATTTCAGAACGCTCAGGAAATGCAATCAATTGGTCAGGTCGCGCAGTCTGTGATGGTTGGATCGCGTACACCGTATGCTAACTCATCGCTTTCTGCACCGAACATTAGTTACCAGGACCATCAACACTTGAGTAAAACCGTGGGGTGGCCGAACAACAACGTGGTTGCTTAATAGAAAGATTGACTATTCCGTCGAGTGAAGTGGGTAGGTATCACTTGCCCGGTTGGGGTCTTCGTGGTCCGTCAAATCGTCCGTTAGAAACACGATCCAAGATGGCAATGTGCCGCGGTCAATAGCATGACTGTATTCCCATTTCTAATTCCTCTGCTTGGCTTCAGTTTGCTCATTTTCATTCTATTTTGTATTTTTTTTCTAGGTCATTCAGCATCAATGTTACGACGAGCAGCGGCTCGAGTCACAGTACCTTCCAGGCGGGCTCATGACTATTATGCGTGAGTGAATGGATAGACAGAAGACTGACGGCTGAGGCAACCATGGAGTAGAGCGGATAGTACTCTACTACTGCCATACACAAAAAAAACAAGTTGTATGTACTTCGATCGTTTGTTCAAGTGATACTCACGGTTTTTAGCACAACCATTCAGTCATCTCGTGCTAAAGTTCTCGATGGTTGGTATCACATCCACATCCGGAAGAAATCAGCACCCTCAGTGTATCCTATTATGTGCAACGGCACGCTTACCGCAGGTTCTTTTGCAGCAAGCTATCATAGCTGTTTCCACTTGTTTTCAGAGTTTGACAGGGTCTCTCGTCGGAAGTGGTTTTTTAACGCTGCCTGACGAACGCTTTTTATACCCCACTCAGTCTTACAATAACGAACGCATGACCTCTGAGTGAGAACAGAACGAACGGAGCACAGACACCGGCACGAGATGAGTTCAGTTGGCTATTAAAAAATGTACAGCAGACTTCAACCTACTGTCAAGTGTTACTGACTGCCAGGCGATCGATTTCTATTCACGAATGAGATGCACAAAATGGTCCCAACATGACACACACTTTGGTCACCCTTAATTCATGATATTTTCGCCCGCTAAGTATATGCCATTTTGTCATCCCTCGATGGTAAAGAATGTGCCTCCGTACGTTTCTTGAAATACATCAATGCAACTAAATAGTGATGGAGACGCCATTTTAAATTCTCAGCGAATCGGGCACTCAGTCTTTAACCGTCGATCTTTTGTTCGATTAATGTACGAATCGTAGTCAATCTATTCACGTTAGCGATTAAGACTAAACACTCCTCTAGTATGCCACAGAAACGACCCTTCTGCCGTTCTAGCTCATTTTATGTGGCCTCCATGTCAACTTATGGCTGCACTTACGTAAACAAATATGCAGAAACCATGACGTTAAACATCAAAACTCTACTCCATTTTCACTATTTACCCTATTGGACAGTTTGTTCGAACTGTCAAGCGGATCAAAGCCCTGAAATCTCTGTCCATTGTCTTCGATTATGATCGCCCATTCATTCATATAAATAATGAACCCTTACTTCGAATTCTTCCAGTTAAGTAACTGAAGATTGCTTTGAGTGATAAAATTACATGTCGATTTTGTCTTAACCATAGTCTGGAAGCCAGCTATTTATGCCAAGCTTTCGAAATCTCCATTTTATACCACCCGATTAGCCGATTTATCAGCGCATGCGTGCCTTATCACTGATTATGTTCATTAGTAATGCCTCCTGGTTACTTAGTGACAGACTTGGATTTTCTACAAGATCTGTAAACTATTTATTACGTTGTAACAGTAGTTGCCGTAGCCAAGTCTGCTACCTTATTTTCCATCATTATCTTACAAGGTGAGAAACTTTTGGAGTGAAAATTCTATGTGTACATCTATTCTAGGTGACAAAACATGCGGAACTTTTTGGATTTATTTTGTATCATCGGCTAGATTCTGTATTTACGTAGACACACTTGGCCACACCCTCTGTTATCCCCTATAAAGCCAGGCTTCTCGGGAAACCCAATTTTCATATTTCTGAGTCAAACCACCAAGTTGAATTAACAGCTCTTTTCAAGTGGAAGTGATTGCAACCGTTTGCCAAAATATACGGACATGTTATTACGCTTATAATGATCTTGTGTTCCAAGCGTACTAAGTTAATTGTCTTTCATTTGTTGGGCAAGCGAGTGTGTAAAAATTGAAAAGTCCCCACCCAGAGGGCACAAAGTCTACTATTCATCTGACTTAGTTAAGGATCAATAACAATCAACTGTAGCAATAAAAACAACCTCAGCATTCAAATCCTCCACTTGCATGGCGATATTTGAGCGTTTAGTTTACATGAGAACGGCAACAGGCGAACTAAAGAATGCATCCTTAGAAACGTTCCAACAACCGCCTGTTGGAGTGTGGACCAATATCAAGAAAACAACGCTTCCCTGATTTGCACTTACAAATTCTAATCGAAGTACTAAGCCGGAAGAACTGTAAGCGATTATTCATCGGAATTCAATCGCGTGAATATCGTTCTCCTTTACAACTCAATACAATCCCCATTCTAGTCATACTGTAAGATTCAGCTTCAAAGATAACCAAAACCCCAAAGGATAAACGCTTGGACCGACAGTCATCCGGAGATAAGATCAAGCAAATAACGATAATATCCTTTTTAACAGACCTGTTTCCATTCAAAGCACAAGATTTTTCCATTCCACATTACAGCCGTTCACTTTAGCGTATTAAAGTATTTGTGTTAACATGTTGGACACCACGACAAGAACGTGATTGGCCTAATTGACTCAAAGGAGTGGCTATTCTTAATTAGCTCACTTCGTATTGGTCACGTTGACCGAGGAAGCGGCACAGATTACTCGGGGGGTATTAACGACTTTACTCAATCAGAACCGGATTAGCGATCGAAAATGGGTGCAAGACTTCCGATTCGGTTCATCACAACCCATAAAACTGCGGGTCGTATTGTTTTCTCTGACCGGTAAAAAGTTGCGAGTGGTTAGGGGTGTCTATGGCTCTCAAGTCCAATAGGAGTGAGCTTTGAGATCGTGGTAGATTCGAGCTGTAATGTGAAAGCGAACCAGTTTGTGAAAACATTTTTAGTATTTATCTAGCTTTGTGTTTGAAAGCACCTTATTTATATCCGTCTCTTCTTACGCGGGAGATAACATTGCTGAAAACATGAAAACAGACTTGTCACATTTTCACGACTGTGCTTCACTAAATAAGCACTGCCACGTAGTAAGCAGTGCGGGCTGTAACTCTATGGCTGCAAGTGATATTCATCTAACAGCTCCTCTTTGACCTGTATGACAAGATTCAACCTGATAAGACTGAGGGCTTGATATGCATAGTCCTCCAGATCAGTGCAGTGAGAGAGCCTGGCAATCAAATCAAGGTAACAAAATACATCAAAAGCTTCACAGTCCAAGTCTTTTTCCACTTTGACTGAAACCCACCACCTGAAGGTCTTCTTTCAGAAACAGAAATGCTGGCTTTGACACAGTGAATCAGTTTGTTAAAATATGTGCAATCATGAAATTATATCGGTTTTCTGAAAATTGAGTTTACACGTCAAATGTCACGCAACTACTGACATTCAATAAGCTTTATCCGTCATATTGAATGACGATTTGGCAAAATGTCCGAACCCCACTCTCAAACATGTCATAGTTTTGGTATTGCTATGTTCGTCGAGTTTGGCATTTAGGTTGCAAACGTTTCATCACCAAGCGAGGTGAAATCATCAGTGCGTAATCGTTTTAGCGTAGTTTTTTGAGCGTGTCATAGTGTTGTGGGTACAACGTGCTAGTTATCACAAACAAATATGCTGCCGACCTGAATGACTTGAAAACCTACATCAGACACTCAAGCTTAAACTAACGAATATTAACGCCAAGTTCGTAAACATGGCGGATTATTCAAAAAGAATGAATGTATGGCAAAGAAAAGGAAAATAAACAGAGAAAATCAGTTGAATATCACGAAAAAAACAGTCAACAATGCGCTGCCCGGTAGACTCTCCATCGGCATATGGAGTACGTGACCCAACCAGCGTAGTCTGTACGTTCACTAGCTCGGTTATCAGCGGCGAACCTGCTTACACCCCAACCACGGACTGACCGGCTGTCGTGTTATTCACGCAGTCTGTCCATTTGATACAGGCTAACTGGTAGAGATAGTGGTAACCGAATGCCGCGAGTCCATACACAACTTCTGCACGAAGGGGCCAGATCCTGATCCACATAGCAGAACTGTCCACACATAAGCATTGCAAACTCTCAGTCGACATTTTCTCATCAGTTCCGCTGATTCAGCAGGAATTCGCCCTTGCTCCTCCGGAATAGGCCTCACCACAAGAGGTTCGCCTAACTATTAGTGTTTTTGAACAAGGACCACAGAGGTCACTTCATCATTGAGAACCGGACAGTTTAACTGTCAGTGCTGTTTAATAGGCGTTTCGTGTATTCTAATCCCTCAAATTACAACTGAGTACAATGTGTTTGCGAACACATGATTTCCGAGTAAACAACAAAATGGGCACGAACAATGGCATGTTCGGGGTAGCTAATCCTAAAAGAGCGATAATCCACAGTGGGGTGGTGCCACCGAAAGCTCACGACGATATGATCAATTCGCGTCCATTGCTGGGTCACACGGGATGATCTCCACGTGACACACTATCGTCGTTCGTGTTGAAATCCGCTACTCTATATACAGAGTCCGTGATAGGCGAATGACTGGAACAGCCGATCGTCACTGTCAGTGCGTCGTGCACGGACACGGAACACACCACCCAGCAGCCTCTCGTTTGGAGTAAAACGACCAAAATGTGCGTTCATATCACCAACAGTCACACTCGAGTGCTTGATTTGTCTAGGGAAATAAAAGAAAGCAACGCATAAGACGTGCTTGACAGCGTCTGAACTATCGTCTGTTGAAGCATACGCATATGACAGACTTTGACTGAAGTTCTAAGCCTTAAAGCACATAGACAGCCTATCAACGAGACCCCATTAAATAGGTTCAGGTCTGCTCAGTGGAATATCCACCGCAGCCTGACCGCACAATTCAGCTTCATCACCACCTGAGACCTTAAGAAAGAACTGCTGACCCGTACCATTATCCAAAGTACGTTTCAGGGGCACAGCACATACTCAGTTTCAGAAATCAGAGAATGAACACTAAAGCTATTTGTTGATTCACCTGTCGAGGATTGCGGACGTTAAAATCGTCAATATTTATCAGCCGTTTTGGTTTGAAGGGAGAGTAATTAGCAGCAACAGAAGAAGGTGGAAATGAGTGGACCAATCTGTAAGGGCAACGATAACTTCTGATAATTCCTGATTGTTTGTGCCGCAGAAACCGGCTGATTTGAGGGACCCTATTCTGAGTCTCCGATTCAAAAGTCTAATCCGTAAGACAACCGAAGATAAGGTTTACTTGGGAAAGACCACTCAGAGCCAATGATTCAAGTGTGTGACTCACTTGACAGTGAGGGATTTGCCTAGCATGATGGATCGGTGAATAAAACAATACAATCTGATTCTCATCACTTCTGCATGCAGTGGATGTATTCACAGCTACACCAGGATTTTGAATGTCACCAAAAGCTTTTTGATCGCACTGAATAGATCACCAGCAGTTACGGTCAACCACTGGGTGATCGAAGTTATCTTTTGTCTAGGGGTACCTTTTCTAGCCCCCTTCTTCCTTAATCGGAGGACAGCAGCGCCGCAATCAAAAAAGTAGTTATGGTGTATGTCCATAGAATTGTGTCTCACTACCCAACCAGTCCTACAAGGTCAGTAGTGCGAAATACAGCCTTATATGTGTAACTATTCTCGTCTGACTGTTCCACTTTGGCCTGTCTGGCATAGCTGTACCTGAAAGGGCCGAACCCCTAGTACGCACAGTCCTCTGGATCGATGCAGTACACAGGCCTGACCACAACGTCAACGTAGCGGGATATTCCTCATTTTGTAGCAAAAAGGCGTCCAATAAACCACAATCTTTATTGTCCAACTCGCTAGTTCCCACGCCACACGTGCGCTCGCGATTTTGAATC
>LUCH01019026.1:0-10301 GCA_013368495.1 Paragonimus heterotremus | reverse complement strand
TTCCACGTCACTGTTGAGTTGAGCGGCGGCCCGAGCCACAGTACCATTTGGTCAGGCTCATGGCTGTTATGATGATGATGATGATGATGAGACTCTGTGCTGTCCACTTAGCAGGTTCTGTCAAGGCCAGCTGTAGGCGCAGAACTTTCAGAAATCTTTTCACTGTGCTTGCTTATGTTCCAACTGACTGTATTGAGGTCGACATCAAGGACGCGTTTTACTCGGTTCTGACCGCTCTCCGGTCGACACATGGTTGTGATATAGTCATTCTTGCCTGAGACATTAGTGCCCAGGTCGACCGCCAACTCTCCTTTAAGTGGCAGTTTTTGAATATCATTAGCTGACTCTGACAATGGCGGACCATTGTTACAGCTGTGTGCTGAGCGTAAGCTATTTTTCCCCAGCACTACATTTTGGCATCGTGCGCGTCATTGCTATACTTGGTGTTCCGCTTCTTCGAATCAGATCTGACCATATATCTGTTAGTTATAGGTGGCGGGGCTCCATTCAGAACTGTCGTTCTTATTGGAGCATATATTTGAAATCAGATGATCGGTTAGTAGATTGTCGTTTTTTTCTTGCTCTTGCCGGGTGAAGACCCCATCGACAGCAGCAGCTGACCGTTGAGAGACTGGCTGTGTCTTTGGTAAAACACAGTTACTAAACTGGCATGGAAACAGGCTTAACTATTCTCAAGCTGAAGCTCTTAATAACTGCTAGATCCAGATCTCACAGACCATTCACGAAACAGTTAATGTCGTATGCAGCATGAGGGTTCGTGAGTTGAACAAACATTGGATCTCGACGAAGTCGTTGGATTTGTTAAATGTTAGACAGAACGTTCCTCTTGGCAGTTCATACAACAAGTTTAGGAGGGGTATCTGTTGGAAGCTGAAGTATAGCCTAAACGGCGATCGTGAGGCTTTGTTACTGAGGAAAGTTAAGGATACTGAAACCACTTTTGCTTTAGGGAACATCGGCAGACTGTTCAAACTTATCCGCGCTACTGGTCCAAGGCAACCGTCGGTGAGTGAAGCTATCAGCGAGACAGATGACATACTCATCTATAATAAGTTCAGAAGGTTAGAACGGTGAACGGAACAGGGAAAGTCGGTTTAGCTGATATCCTGCTTCTACTGTGTTGCTGTCAAAAACTTGTAATGTAGCACTCTGATCGGTAGATTTGGAACCACCCACTGCGACTGAGTCCGCAATTGCATTTCGGCTGTCAAACGTAATGGGGCTGCAAATCCAGGAAATCTCGTGGCGGCTTGTTTCAAAGAAGTTGAGGAGGCTTTAGTAAAGGTTTGACGCAGCTATTTCAGCTTGTGTGGGCGACGGAGGTCAACCTTCTGTGCCGGAATCACTTGATGGTATCTCTCATGTTCAAGAAGGGAGTCCGAGAGTCTTGCGGGAACCATAGGGAAATTAGTTAGATCCCAGTCACTACTAAGGTTAGAGCATCCAGTATACTTCGTTGACTAACTACAACTCGGGAGGCAAACATTACGGAAGAACAGAATGTTTCGCCCTAGCCGTGGATGTATTGATCACAGTTTTACTCTTCGCTAGATTCTGAAACAGCGTCACGTATACCATCAGCTAACAGCTGCCGTACTTCTTAACTAGAAAGGTGCGTTCTATTCGGTGGATGGATCTACACTTTTAGAGTCGTCTAAACGCAGGGATGTACCGACCAAGTATGTGAACATACTGTTGGCACTTTATTCCCATACCTCAGATCAGATTAGGGCTTATGATGGACTGCCTGACAGTTTTAGCACCATGTGCAGCGTACGTCAAAACTGTTTTGTTTAATTCTTTCATAATGGAGGACTGTCTGCGGTACTCACAAGAGGCCGACCCGGACCTTCTGCCTGGATCGACTGGACTTGACTATGCTGACGACTGTGTTACTGTTTGACAACTTTCAAGCAGCAAAACAATGTTAGACGGTATTACACGTTCTGCTGAATACTTCGGAATGCGCTTTTCAGCTTCAAACTGTAAAGTGCTTCTGCAAGATTGCTGTGATTACGTGGATTTGACGTTTGATAATGAAGTCATGGAGGTTGTTGACCGGTTTGTCTACTTTTGAAGCTGCATCAGCGGCGGCAGAGGTGTAGGAAATGAAATAGAAGCGCCTATCTCTAAGGCTAGGGCGGTGTTCGCTAATCTGGCAACACAGAGGTATCTCTCTGAGACTTGCAGATCACGTATGTAAGGCGACATCGAGGGAGTATTACTTTAAAGCGACGAAACTTGGCCGCTCAAATTGGAAGATGTGAACCGTTTCAGGTATTTGCCCACCGATGTTTGTGTTCGATCGTCCGTATCGGATGGCACCAGCTAGTAAGCAACGATGATTTTACGAAGTTGGTATTTGATAATGGTTGTCAGTTGAATCCTTTTGCTCAATCCTTTCGTTTGTACAGATTTAGATGGTTAGGCCATACATTAAGAATGTCAACCAGTCGCCTGTGTACTCATTTCCAACGCTGCGATCGATTGGTGTAAGGTACAAGATGGACAAATGGCTTTGGGAAGTGAAGTAATCTACCAAGGTGTTGGTCGTTGTAGATTGGGTTCGCCTCCCAGACATGGGAACTCGAGAATCACGGAATTGGTAGCTGGAGGCGTTAGGTTAGATGGTGGCTAGTCGAGCTGCATGGCGTGAATGTTGACGTTGTCCGACCGATTGTCTGCGAAATGAATGTATTTACTGACGTGGGGCAGTTAAAGCCGTGAGGAAACTGTCTTGCTGATGAGGTCTTACTTTCATTTATAGCTCACTTGTTTGTTTGCAAGGTGTAGGTACCTTGTTGTTGAATGTCTGAATATAGACGGAGCTATTTTTAGTAGTTACATCCTCCTCCTTTTTTCTCTTACTCTACGGGGTCTGTTTTTTGTCTTGGTTGTTTGGCAGTTAAGCATAAGTGAGAACCACTGATGTATTGCTATCTATGATGATGGTGATTATTCATCCATTGGACCTCTGTTTTAGCTCCACGTCCATCAGCAGCTGTTCACTCTTTTTAAGCTCGTACGTCGTTGCCCTTCTGTGTTTACCACCTGCCACCGTTGCACTTTCCGCCAACATTGTGTTTCTCCGAGCTACCGTTGAAGCAGATAGTCCAAATAATTGTTTCGGATGCCGTTTTTTTGGAAAGTGGAGAGCTCTCAATATTATTACGATGGCATTTGCTGATTTTACCAGTTTCAAGTACAGACAGCGTTTTGTCAATTCACGATATCCAAGACACTCGTAAACTCCAGGCTTCCTGTTTACCGATTACTGTTTTTTTAGACAAGACTGCGATTTCGCACTGTAGAGTAGTCGACAAATCAGAGAATAATGAATCAGTGGAGATGATTAAGACGCGGTAAGCACATTCTGTCCATCTTATTGTGTGGATACAGTTGTATTGGGAAGAGGCGTTGGTGTGAACAGTGTGATGACTCGGTGAAAATTGACGTTCTCCTCCGTGAACGAAATTTGCTACATTGGTAGTATCCATGATTTGTCAAATGACTAGTTAGTACCAATGAAGTCAAACAGTTCAGACGCCTTGTTCAACTCCTGAGAAAAGCCGCCCGAGGTGGTTGAAACGTTGAGTATTACAACCTGCTCTTAACGTTGCTGATGAGATATCAGCGAGGATAGCAAAGGCACGAGTTGCCTTTGCCAAACTCCGTCATCTGTGACGTCGAAAAGACGTTCGGTTGTCGATGAAAGGAAGAGTATATAATGCTTGTGTACGTTGTGTTTTGCTCTATGGTTCGAAAACGTGGCCTGTTCGTAAGCAAGATGTCAACAGATATTACTCGTTTAACCATTGTCGTTCCCTCCAATTAGCCCACATTAAATAGGCCGATCGCGTGAGCAATGTGGCCGTTCGCCGGCTTGTATTCCGGAACGCTCGCGATGCGTGATCAATTAGTCAACTAATCACGTTGCACAGCTTGCGATGGTTGGGTCACGTACTGCGAATGTCATCCGATCGTTTACCGTACCGGACATTATATGCTGAGACCACCAACATTTGGGTGAAACTACATGGTGGTCAAGCAACAACGGTCGAAAAATATGGAGACCCTTACTGCTCCATTGAGCAGAGTGTGTAGGTGTCGCCGGCCTGGATGGAGTCATCGTGATCACTCCAATCGACGGTTAGAGACGTTATGCGGGATGGCGGTGTGTCGCAGTCAATGGCATACATGTATCCGTACCATTTCTAGTTCTTCCGCCTGGTCTTCTAGTAATTCTCAAACTTTTCTGTAGCGTTTTCTTCTAGGATATTCCACGTCACTGTTGAAGTGAGCGGCGGCCCGAGCCACAGCACCATTTGGTCAGGCTCATGCCTGCTGTGATTATGTTGATGATGAGTTACGCGATTGTACTGCCCTTGTGTCTTAAGGTCTCGTTGTTACCGTCTCACGAAACCCTCCATGTTGGTTGACGCATTCTGCATAATCGTTTGTTCATCGGGCGCATAAAGTTCGTTCGCGTTAGATCTTGATGAAGTCGATTCAGTACTACGGTTTACGAAGTTATCTGCACTTGCTGTTTATCTCTCGCTTTTATTTGTATTTGTAATCTGAACTGAACTGAAATGCGAAAATTCCGTATGTCCTACTCGCGTGACCAACTGAAGCCAAATGCCTGTTAGGTATGTGGTGACTGTAACAAGTAATATTTCTAACAGCCGCATTTCATTGTACATTTGTGGTTTTCCACGTGTGTTTGTTCCAAGTAGGCTGTTAATTTGTAATTCCCGTTTAAGAGCTAAAAACACAACTCGTTTCACACCACAGTAGCTCGACGTGCCTTCCTCTGTACGTTATTTTCCACGGTCGACAGCAACACTTGAAGTCAACACGCTAAGTCTTTATTTTTATTGCCATATGTATTTCGGTTTTGAAAATTAAGCGGCGTTATTCTGTTAGATTGTCCCCACAGACAGTGTCCTCCGTCCCGACGGCATATCACGGGTTGCATTCGAGCAGAGCCCGATACGGTTAGTCGGACTAAAAGCGACCTATCTGAGTGTGGTGATTCGAAACGTACGTTCAATAGACTGTTACCGAGAGAGAATGTGAGTTGCCAGAACGATAGTCTTTATTTAACTTGTAAACAAGCCATATAGCTGTAATGCAAAATTGTGAACGTGATGAATAATACAGACGAAGGAAAAGATACAAGTGCAAAACACTGAGGTTGACCGGTTGTCAGGGGACGGCCTCTAATAAGGAGTATTATTGTCGGATCTACATAACGAGGATAAGATGGAGTGGAACCCGTCAGAAAGCACATATTCACACTAGTTACAACCCAAACCTTTTGATTTTATTGTCAGAGGAATCGCTGTTCACCGGATTTCGTCTTAGCCGTCCTCTTGGGTATACGAAGGCAGATATCACTATCAGATGACAGAGACAGTGAACAACGTCCCGTTTACATGTGTAGAGGCAAACGAGCAACGAGAATTCCTGTCATTTTTAGTTAACAAGCATTTGTCATGAAGACCAGAGGGCATTGGTCTCTTGGAATCGATCTGAAGCCATTCAATGAGCTTTTTAGCCTTAAAAAGACTAATGTACGGTAGTTTAAAGAAGCGCCGTTTGAATTCATCATGTGCATAGCACTGGTTGTTGGTTTGACCTCAAAAAAATGTCTCGTGCGTTCGAAATGCATTCCGTTAGTGTCACGAGGCACTGTGCTGTTTGCTCACTTACTACGATCAGCGGATGATAAGTGTAAAAAATGTTGATTATAGTCAGACTGTCCGGCGTTTAACGTTTGTTGGTTTTCCTTTACTCAGGATTATAGGGAGGACTTCACATTATAACAATAGATCCGAGGACTATCCATTGTGAGAAGCAAGTAAAATGTTCCTAACTTCCGGGACAGTGAGCTACTTGAGACCTCGGGACTTAAATAGAAGACTCAGTCGTATCGTTTCAATTGCTTCTTGTACACAAGCAGAAACGGAGAGTTACTTAATTCACCCAACTTCTGTTAGATATCATAGACATGAATTAAAACAAGCTCAGAACGTGAACCTTACTTGAGACACAATTTTGTGGTAGATTGGTAATCTCCTGGAACAAATTACAAAAGGGAGTTCTGAAAGCTATCACTATTGCTACTTCCAGTAGATTACTCTCTACGGTCTGCGAAGCGGTACTTCTATAGTCATCAATTGAAAGCGATCTGTGCTACTTCGGCCTGATAGGTATCTCAGGTTATCTTACCCTCAGCTTTTTCTGGCCACTTCCTGTTTTGTAGATCGTTCGCAGACATGCATCCTTGAGTCTCTTCTGTTCTATCCAACTTTAATTTCTTCCTGCGCGCGTTACCTTTCATTCGGACTCATCGTCATTGTCAAAGACATTTCAATGGTTCGTGCTGATACTGAACTGCCCTGCAGTCTTGAAAAGAGGCATAAATCCCAGATAAAAAAAGGGCAAAGGGGTTGACCTAGCTGTTAAAACAGCCATGTCTGTACTTAAGCATTTGATACCACAGTGTCTGCACTTTAAAAATAAACAAGCGGGCTATGAGCTGAAGTTTGCAGTCAGCAAGGCATCCTCCATACGGCCTTCACCGCCGCACGTCATTGAGTAGTCACTTTATAGACAACACAGCTAGACACCAATGACAGCAACACGTACATCACTGAACTTGATCGGTCACTAATTCACCTAACGTCTCCAGCTACCGACTGTGCGAGTTGCAAGAGTTCCAGCTTGGAAAACAAACCTAACTTTCAGGGGCTAAGCTGTTGACTTCACTTCTCTATGCCAGGTCATCTGTCCTCCTTTCCATTTGTGCCATTCGGTCGCAACATCGGCGTAAACGTTTGCCATATGAAGATCACTTGTTGCCATCCTTAGTATATGGCTTAACTGTCTAAATCTGTGCAAAATTTAAGCTTGAACAAAGGAGCCTGCTTGTTACTGACCAGTGGATACCTGCTTCTTCACCTCTTCGCTGCTTATCCGTTAGTGGCACCTGACACAAGTGATCAAACACAGACATCGACGTTCAACTATCTGAAGGCAGTTCCTCTCTCCCGCCGTGTGCGGACAAGCTTCGCAGTTGTAATGTAGTAGTTCCTACAGTCTTTCCGCATAGTGACCCCCTAGGGTTCAGTATGAAGGCGTCCTGTCACTGGTGGTGTCCACCAATAATGGATACGGCTCTAGCCTTCGAGATACGCAGCTTCTGATGCAGCCTCCTAAATACATAAACTGCCTAACATTCACAGTGGAAGAGTACTTCCTTGATGACTTCGAATAATCCATATTGGACGCAAGTATACGCGTGACCTTAATCCACAGTAGTAGCGAAGTTGTGGTCTCATCCGGCGTCAGACTAACTGAACACTGTCGGTTTTGGAAACAAACCGTACTTATATATCCTGAAACGCTTAAATTTTTAAATGTTGACCACTAGGCCGATGTGGGATTAACGGCGGCAACCAGAAGACAGAAGTGGGATATACGCAATGATGCCACTCTAAACGGCACCAAGTGAACCTGTCTGACTTTCGCGTTGTGTAAGCATCATTCAAAAAGCTACAGGTAAGCCAGTGATGAGAATTGAAATAACGGATCACCAAGAAAGTACGAGTATCCGCCACCGAAGAAAGTGGCATGGAGTTTTCGCTACCGGTATCCGTGATGTAGAGGATACGTATCTGAACCATAATCCGTGGCTCAATCTTAGGTGTTGGTCTTTATTCTCGGCTGATGAAATCCGGCAAGGTCGAAACAACTGTCCACTACTTCGCTGTTGATAGCTGGGATGGACTGTTTGTCTCGGTTGGTTGTTTGCAAGTCGCATACACTGGTGTTAAATGTTCGAGCACGGACGTAGTTGTTCTTAGCGGTTAGGTCCCCCCTTCTTTTTTACTTCTTGATCTCGGTTGTAAAGTAGTTAAGCGTCAGCGGGAACCACCGATGTTCGACTCACTATCATACAGGCAGTTCCCTCTATGTGATCACAAGCTGTGATGTCAACGAATTGTTGAAGCGATTACAGTGTTTTAAACAAAGATTATGTATCAGTCATATGCCCCATCATTTTTGCTCTCCAACTAATCGGTTTTTTCCTTATTTTGTTAGGAAGCAATGAGTCCACTGAATGATGCTGAGTTAGATCAAAAGGCATTGGAGAATTTTCGAACTTACCTGCAATTTGTCACCGTTCACCCTGACCCGGACTATGGTCCAGCTGTCAAGTGGCTTCAGTCGCAAGCCTTTCAGCTGGGGTTATCGTGTGATTTGACTGAAATTGTGCCACATAACCCCATTGTTATGATGTGCTGGAAAGGTCTTAACCCAGGATTACCGGCTATATTGCTTAATTCGCACATGGATGTTGTGCCTGTGGATGAGACAAAATGGTCCCACCCTCCCTTTGGAGCTGAAATGAGTTCAGATGGTAAAATCTATGCTCGAGGTACTCAGGTGAGTAACAGGTATTTTACTGTCATTCGACCTCAGTTGGCCGACTGTTGTGTTCTAGTGTCTTACGATTTTGTTCTAATTTCAAAGGATAAATGATAATTTATTAAGCTCCAACTTATCTCCACCCTGTTAGTATGGATTGACACAGTCCATGTCAGATCGCCAGTTTGCACTGGCTACGGCCGCAAGGGCATTATTTAACACGAAACAGGTACAGAAAGTAGTAAACATGCTAAAAAGATAAATGGAGCGTATGGTTAACTTTGGTTCGATGTAACAACTGTGCGCAGGCATACTCGGCGTTCATTTAAGTCTTGTTTGGTTTTGTTTTCATGCTAGTCACACGTTTACGACTGACGAGAGTGTACTAAATGAATTCATATCGTAATTTGTGTCTTCTGACTATTCTATTCAAATGGTTAAAAGGGACTCAATGTTTCAAATATTCGGATGAGCCACAGGTATTAGTGACAGTAACTAGTAGGAAAACCGCTAACCCTGTAAAATCTCAGTGAAAAGAACACTCACTTACGATCATCCCGTTGTGGGTTCAGGCTTCGACTTTTTCGTGAATTTCTCCTCAAATATGGGCAGCATGAGGGTATGCAGCCACTTTGTAACTTGTAATAAACAACATGTGACATAAAACCCGTGACAACAGTGAAGTTTGCCGACGTGGTTGTGTGGCGGACAAACTGTGCTGATCGCTGAGCATAATGATCTCCTTTCACATCCCTCATTATCTTTGCTACATGTCACGAGTTCCATTAGACTGCTTACCACGCCGTAGCTTGTTTACACATGGTGTGTCAAGCTGGTAGCCAGCTCCCAAGCTTGTTTCAATAGGACGTTCCCGGCCTCTCGGTTGGGCTGTGAACACAATAAAAACCATTGGTTGAGGACGCTGTTTGATATTACAATTTAGTGGGGTTCATTTTTGGAGACTGCTTGCGCCGTTATAGTTTTTGTCTTTTCCCTCCTCCTTCTTCATCCTTTTGCACCTCATAACCGTCTGCTTCTCCTTTTTGTTTCGACACGCTTGTCACTACACATAGGTTTTATCGTGTTATGCATATAGTGTGGGTTTGAGACGTCATAATAAATGGTTCACTATCCAGTGTATGCCCCTTTAATTACTCTTATTGTATATATATCTGTATATACAGAAGAACAGGCTAAATACCTTAGACCTATTGAAGGACTGGTGCTACGATTGTACGGGCTACCAAAAGTCCACAAGGATCAAGTACCACTAAGACCAATCCAGGACGGCCCCTTACTACCAATTGACGAAGTTCCTTTTTCTTATTTTCCGGTCATGATTACCTCACGATAATCATGACATAGACAGCTCGACTGACTCCTTGAGACAGATTAAGGCCCGGGAGTTGGAAGATCATGATACACTGATTTCTTTCGATGTTACGTCGCTTTTCACTAACATACCGAAGAAACTTGCGATAGAAAGTTTGAAGCTCCTGATAAATGATGACAAGTCTTCGCAATAGGACGAATCTTTCTCCCAAAAAAGTGATTCAGTTAGCGGAGCTTTGCATGGAGGCTTACCTACAATTTGATGACCGAGTCTACTTGCAGAAGAGAGGCACACCAAAGGGCTCACCTATATTAGGATTACTTACAGACGCCGTAATGAAGCACATCGAGTGTGAAGCCTTTCAGACATTCAAACCTAAATTGTAGCTTCGATATATGGATGACACATTTGTTGTTTTACCTCGTACTCTGTTTGACCAATTCCACAGTCGTATGAACAACATAATAGATGGAATAACCTTCACACGCGAAGAGAAAGAAAATTCACGCCT
>LUCH01019025.1:0-10188 GCA_013368495.1 Paragonimus heterotremus | reverse complement strand
CTCTTCAGGAAAGGCGTATTTAATTGTTAGTGGACGAGGGTCTAGCGCATACCCACTTGTCCACTACATGCCGCCCCACAAGGGCGATGCGCTTAACTTGCCTTCCAGCTACATACTCATTTCCCTTCTCAGTATCCGTTCAAAGGTAATGGAAATTGTTGTTGATGACGCTGTCCGACAACGTTTCCATGTACACAGAATGATTACCCCACAACAGCACGGTCTCACACAGGACCACTCGTGCGTTACCAACCTAATGATTGTTCATGAGCAGTGGACTGAATCGGTTGATTCTGGATAACGAGTGGACATTATCCAATTAGACTTCTCAAAAGCCTTCGACATGGTGAACCACGGCATATTGCTTCCAAAACTGCAGTGGTACGGAATTGGAGGGAAACCGCTACGGTGGTTGGAGGCGCATCTGAGTGGGCGGACCTTCTCTGTCCGGGTTAATGGCACTTATTTAACAATTCGAACTGCCCAGTGTGGGGTACCGCAAGGGTCAATTTTAGGGCCGTAACTGTTCACCCTATACGTTAATGAAATATTGTCGCTTTTGTCTTCGGCACGAAGCTTTGGAGGGCCATCCATGACTCCTCCGATGAATCCAGTCTACAATCAAATCTTGACACAATGTGTAACTGGTGTAGATTTAACAAAATATTGTTGAATGCGACGAAGTGTAAAGTCCTAAAGCTTCGTCAAAACAGCGCAACCTCGTATTACCTTGATAATGTTACACTTTGTGTATCTGAACAGGAGAAAGACTTAGGATTGATTGTCACTCTGGATCTAAGTCTCTTTGTTAACTGCAAGATGATGGCACGCAAGACCACTAATGTGTCTAAATTTGTCAACAGTAGCCTAGGCTCCCTAACCCAGACAAACTTCATTATCATTTATTCCACTCTGGTTCGCTCTTTACTAGAAGTTAACACTCAAGCCTGTTCTCCTTATCACTGTACGGATATCTTAATGCCTGAACAAGTTCAACGCAGGGCTACAAAGCGAGTGAGGGACCTTCGGTACCTGAGTTATCAGAGCAGACTTCAATGTTTGAATCTGTTTGACCTTGAGTTTCGAAGGATGATAGGAGACACCATACTGGCGTACGAAATACTAACCGACTGCAATCACCCTTGCTCATTCATCCTACCCAGAACTGGACATCCAAGTTCAAGAAGGAATAGTTTCAGTCTTAAGCGTCAACGCTACCGTTTGCTTTGCCGGCGTTATTCGTTTGCACTGTAAGTGGTCCCCTTCTGGAACAACCTGCCAGACGCGGTTGTCTCAGCTTCGACCCTTGACGTATTTAAGATAAGATTGGACGAGTATCTCAGAGTAACCTCAGATATTTTCAGTCCTCCTGTTCTTTCAAACAATTTCCAATAAGAAGGACAACCCGTATAGAAGGAACTACGCGAATAAGTATGGCTGGCATGTCGTGGTGTCTGTCTTGTGTACTCTGCCTGATGAGTGTCTGTATGTATGTCCTGTGGGCGAGCGCATGTGTTGTGCGCGCTTGCGATTGCCTGATGTAGACAACTAGCTCTTTACACCTTACCATCTCCTCTTTGCATCTATTCTCTTATCAGCTGTTTGCTTATGCTCCAGATCGACGCTTTAGCGACGACCATCCTCAACTCAAGGTTGTCCCTGGCCAAAGTCCCCCTTCCGTGCCACCCAGAAGCGGGTCAGTAACAAGTGGGAGCCTTCTGGATCTGCGAAAAACCCGTGAAGCCCGTGACTCATCCACTATTTCATCCTTCAGGGTCGTTTAACCCGGACCTATTAGAGTATTGTTTTGTAATGCAGTTCGCTGTCGTGTGATTGACGCCGTTTGAGTTTTTGACCGTGTAAATTATGTGCATGGCTTACTGGGCCTTTGGCTCATGTTTGTCAGTTTTTGTTACCATTCCAGATTCCTGTTGGGCCCTCGTGCTTCAGAGGAACGTTGTTCCTCAGTGCCTTCACTCCGCTACACGTCATAGTTTAGCACACTCTAGGGTTCCATGCATTTTTCGCTTGGCGCGCTTTTGAGTGTCGCCAAGTGGGCTGTAGCTCACCTCGTGCTTCTTTTCTTTCTCTTCTTTGTTGCTGCCGTTGATTCCATACTACGCTGGAGCTCACTACTTATCGTGTTTCTAAAAATTGCTGGAAATATGCGGTTTGTTTGCAAACCCCACTGTGCTGTCTGGCTCGATGCTTGTTGGGACTGCATTTCGATTGCTCTTCAGAAAAGACGTATTAAATTGTTAGTGAACGAGGGTTTAACGCATACCCACTTGTCCATTACAGGTTCATTACATATTAGTGAACCGGAATAATGGTTTTCTCCAGTACTTTCCGTTCGGTTGCCATCACAAACTGATGAACCTTATTAATGTGCATTTCTTTTCTGAACGTTTCACTCCTGCTTCATCATTGCAGATTGATGAACCCGTTCTTGGCGCTTTCTTTAGGCGCATTTTACCTTCACTCCCAACACGAGTTGGTGAGTCCGTTCCATTTTGCTGGGTCACCCCAGTCTATCCTATGCGCAATTTAAACGTGTTCATAATCTATTTTTAGTCTCGTTGCCGATTTCATCATGTACCTCATTTTTTATCGTTGTTCTTAGGTTTATCGACGTTCACATTTTACACGCTTTTATCGTCCTATACGTATTTCTATGCGGCAGAGGCTTATACCCAGGGTTGCTGGTGGCACTGAAATCCCCGATTTCCAGTAGTCGTTATGTTTTTCTATCGTTTTAGAATCTTCACCCATCCAGTTGCTTCTTTTGCCAGCCATGCGTCTAACGATGGATACGTGTTCAGCCTGCGCATCTGACCAGACACAACCTCGGCACCATCAGACACAATTAAGCTTTCACGTCTTGTTGGGGCGTTCATTTCCTAACGTCCAAAAACCGCCTCCGTCTTTGAGAAAAAAAAGACGATTGACTTTGTCCTAGTTAGCGGACCTGCTCAGAGCGACTGAGAGTTGAGCTTGGCTAGTTTTTACCCGTCTGACGTTTTAGTCCACTATGCGCATTAGTGACCTTGACTATTTCTTCCGGCAACTGTCCCTCTTTTTGGTCACTGCGCATCATATAAGTACTTTGTATATGTCGCCTTTGTCGCACACGTTTTGGAGCGGAACAAAGCTCTTTTTTTGTACGCGTCTTTTGGCTTGCCTTGGGGGCGAATACGGGGACAGTCGCAGTACTTTCCGGAACCGAGATTTCGTGGTAATTGTTACTGGGAGGAGAATCCGAATTTCTGCCAAGCGCATTACAATAACAAGGACGAGCCGGCGTATCGTTTAGGAGGGTTTACAACACGTCTAAACTTCCTTGTAGGTTTTTGGTGGTTTTCACTTGCATCCGTTCCACTCGGTGCCTGCATCGTTGCGTAGCTGCAGACTTCATCTCATTCGAGATCGTTTCTTTTGCACGCCAGCAAGCCATACGGCTACTTAGCGTGTATGCGGGAAATTTAATCGTTCCGATTGATGTTGACCACCTCGCACACCCACCAGACAGCGTCCGCCAGCCTGAACTAATCCAGCACGGAACTCAGTAGCCAACGCGACCTTATTGACCTATCTTGACCCCGAATCCTCTCGCCACTTTGCAGCTGACGCACTGATTCAGCATCTGGCCTAGTTTACTATTCACGGGTCAAAAAATCTGGTAGATCTGATTTTATTGGCCATCTCTCGGATATCTTTCCAAAGGTGTAGCTCTTACGGTCGTAAGCAGCACCATGCACACCTCGGATTAAACGTCCTCATGTCTGAAAACATCTACGCTTACGACAACATCTAAACACCCATGTCAAGTTTCTGACACGGTCAATTCATCGGACGTACTAGCGTATTGCTCATTTCATTTCCGCTACCACATCCTCAATATTCAGTACCAACCTAGAGACCATCTCTGTCGCTCATCCATACGAGTACAGTTTCAACCACGGTACATCTCAGCCGGCATCGGACCCTGCGATGTCGTAAGCACTACCCAACGCTAGTGATGCAAGAGGAACACGACTAGCATCACTGTCTTCGCTGCACGGTCACTCCTGATTGCTAATCGGTATCCAGTTTGCTATTGTGGGCGACCGTTGAGTTTTATTGACGTACGCAAGGAGTGTACCGAAACAGAATCAACGATTTGACGTAGGAAACAGATATTTAAGTAAAGGTTTAACCGAGTGTCGTTTTCACTTGTCGTTGGACCCTCGCGAACGTTCCCATTAGCACCGTCAGATGGCACTCAAACTACTTTTCTGTTTGCTGGACGAATTGTTAATTCTGCTAGCTCTAGTCCTAAATCTGTTTTCTAGTCGTTGAACGTGCCACATTAGCTGACAGCTTTCGGATTACGCATCACTTCAGTGGATTTCTCTTCATACAGTTAAATGAAACATTATCTTCTCCAGTTGTTTCAGCGTGTTGAGATCGCTGAAACCTACAAATGCAATAAACGGCCCCATTGTTGTTCGCTGCAAGTCCTCTGAAGGGAATATTTCATTGGATGGTTAAAAATGTGACGGAAATACATGCTGACACGCCAATTGCATTGGAAAGACGTCTGATCGATTCCAACCTTTTTTCACTCAGTGGCTCTTAATCGTATTCACAATTACTTGTCATTATTAATGCTGCCAACATCTGTTCTTATCTTATTCGCATTAATATTGTCACTATCATGCCTCAACCTCATTGGTTGACGTGGATTCCGTCCGGATCTTTGCCACACAGCATGGCATTTGTCGTCTGTGTACCTTCAGCACACTCATACATCACACATCTGTTCAGCGGTTCACTTGACTGGGAAAGACGAACGGTTGTTCGGCGAGTATTCGGGAGCACAGCCTACCAAGGGGTCAGAATTCTCCGAAGACCACTAGCCAAATCTAAAACAACTTGAGGTGCAGCACTTCTTGCCCCAAAAGAACCTGGTGAACTCGTGATACCTTGAGTTGCCAACTTAAAACTGAGGATAATTCAGACTTCTTATCGATGCATCGTTCTTGTTAACTTTCAGAATAGAACATATATTTTTATCACGTCGTCAGAATCCATGGTGACCTTTTTTCTAGTTTGTGGAAACCTGGAAGGCAACGAACAAATCTCCGGCAAGTGACTGATCGCTCGGGATCTTCTTATTCATGGCTAATATTACACGTTATATTTATTGTTCGCGACCTGCGTTGCTTCATTGTTTTCCGGATGTGGTTCAGTCTTGTTTCATTCAGCTTTCCAGTTGCAAAGCTGCCACTTTAAAACAGTCTAACAGTATTGCCAATCGGAAGTATGTCAATACCATCAAGCGTTATCGAAAAGTGCTACAGGATTTGTTCCAGACCGAAACACTGGCCGAAGGTTCTTCTTTGCTGCAAATCACTGAGGTTAGAAAGTGTATGCTCATTTTTATGTTGCTGACATATTTTGAATTATGTTGTTGCCCTGGGTCATTCGTGGTAGCCCGGGCTTGAGTCATATTGTCTAAGTGTCTTGATATGATATATATGTGCCACTAAGGACGGTCACATCACATTTTTCATTTTTGACAACAAACTTTGGGGGACATCCTAATGAATTGAAATATAGGCTGGATGATTATAAAATCACGTCGTGTTTTTAGAAATTTACTTCGCTGTAAGGGATGGGTTTACATCACACACTGTGGTACAATACGCGAAACACTCGTTTGTACCTTATTTCCTCCTAAACTAGTACTTCGTTTCTGAATCCTATATAATTGTCCTTAAAGCACTTTTTAACATGCTAACGTTTAGGATTAGTTGTTTGAACCAGCATTAGTTATAACATCGGTTACAAAAATATGAGTCAAATTAGCTACCGGAGAGTTATCAGATTTGGTACATGAACCCTGATCACCTGCTCAAGGTTGTAATTTAGGCTGGTCAGGGAAATTCCTGTGTTTGTGAATCACCTAATACGGTGAAAAAGATCACATTGGTAGGCGCTGGTAACCTCGACAACAGTGATCCTTTACCTTCTCACCAACTTTGACTGACTCATACATTCTTGGGGAAGACCTGAAGTGGATCCTGTTAACTGAAGGATTGTACAGACCCCAATGCAAGTGAACTATGTAGTATGTGGGCATCACCCTGTGCAGTGTCAAAAAATATTCTAAGCATAGTTGCCGCTGCTTCAGCTATGTTAAATCTTTTCTGGGACGAAATGAGCTTTTCACTCCGTCTTTTGAGGATTTTTTTATCTTACTCTTTGTTTGGGCGGTCATTTTCAGTAAACACTAGAGAACGGTATAGCTGCTCACATATTGATTCCACGTCAGACAGTTTGCCTGACCGTTGATTCAAGACAGTCTGAGCTAGCCAAATGTATGTACTTCGCAGTCAGTTTCAACGTGTCATCTTCGAAGGTCAATAGGCTAACTCATTTTGTCCTGGTAATACGATAACGCCTTTATTCTGTTGGGTACAGTTTCAACAACTCGTAACTCCACTTCTTTATGTAAGCAGGAATTTTCCTTAGGATGTCGTTATCGATCAGGTTGAACATGAAAATTGAACTCAATCATCCATGCATCACATCGCAGATGTTGCTAGAATACCAGGGTTCTTCATCAGGCCCAGGCATACGTCTCAGGTCCTGCTATTGTATAAAGGGTGAGTTGATGTACATAAGCATTCCGTTTTGCGTGATGGCTTTTGACCGTATTAAGAGCACCTCAAATGTCCATACAGACCCTGATTGTTTATTTTCCTAACTAATAATGGGCCTTGCCCTTATCAGTGTGAAAATTGTTCTAGACGCCAGGTGTTACTCGCGATGTGTGCGGATTACATATGATATTGAGAGCGGATCAAGGCAGTCAGTAAAGTAATTGGTTGATGAGGTGAATCACAGTGTACTGCAAGGAGATGGGATTGTCGTTGTATATATGACATTGACGCAAACACTTGGAATCGCGATTGTTGGTGTAAAGTGTTGACCGGATAGTTCGCCATGGGAAGTGAATTGTTTGTGCGAACTGTCCGTTCTCTTCAGTGCTCCTGATAAATGGGTTTTCTGGTGATAGTTTCAGACATGTACACAGTCACGTCTACTCGGTTCACACAGTCGCAGTTGGAGGTCCTCTCATTTGGATTCCAGGATGTCAGTAAACTGACGTTAGTAGACGTGGCGGTAAATTCTGAGGCTATGTATTCGTTTGACGTTTACTCTCTTTTTACGAACGTTCCTTTTCGTGAGACAGTTGAATTTTTGTGTAATTTCATCTCTAACCAGAATTGCGATATAAGTATTCCACATGATCATCTCACAGGTCTAGTCTTACTGTGTACAGAAAACATCAGATTTAATCGTGAAGGACTTTTTTGTAGGCACATAGACGTAGTGGCTGTGAGTAGCCCGTTAGCTGACATCTTGATCATGATAGAATGGCAAGTCCCAGATAAAACTGTCCAAATCCTATTGTATAAACAGTACGTTGATGATATTTTGATCTTTTCAATCTTCTCAACTCTATTCGCCCGAATCTGTCCTTGTCCCACGAAACTGAATCAAACGACAGTTTAGCTTTCATAGGTTTACTGGTCACCAGGCATGAGGTAGGACATTACAGCGATCGGTCAATCGCAAAACATCATGGGGCGGACAGTGTCTTCAGTTCTCCAGCTTCGCCCGAATGGAATACAGGCGGGGTGTGATCAAAACCCTATTTCACAGAGCCAGGCGTATTTGCACCGCTGGTAAGCTGCAGATGGGGAAAACAGATGTTGAAAAAAACACCATTCGCAAACGGATATTTTTAAAAGTTCATGGACGTTCACAGCATGATGAACAAATGCTATTAGCCAATTCAAACGGCTCAAAAAAGACATACTTCTGTTTCTGCTATTCAAAGAGGATCATTTGGCAAACAACATCAAGCACAAATTGCAATGTGCCTTGTCCCATACGTATGCGGCTGCCCGGTTTCGCTTAGCCTAAACCACCAAAGGACTAGTTCTACACAATCGCGAACGCAGTTTGTATGACTCATGTCTCTCACGTTATCTACCAGTTCAGTTGCAGTTGCGGTGACGTTTACATAGACAGAGCAGACCGACGGCTATCTCAGCGAGTAGCAGAACACGTTCCGAACTGATTACTACAACTGATGACACAACAATCTCAAACCGATGAATCCGTTGCCCGAAAACCGCACATCATCACTTGTTAGACACTTCATAATAACAATCCTCCAACTTGACGCACTTAGCTCATTCGAAATATTGTTACTCAGTCAGAACTCGAAGCTTCTGATCTTTAGCGAAGCTGTGTATTGATCAGACCTCACCAGCCGGTCATGTGTCCACCATGGTGGTTGAAGCGACTCATCGGGTTGTCATGGTGTTGATGACATAACTTTGTGTGAATGTATGTATGTCCATACCCTAGCTATTTTTAGTTGTCTGTCGTATATAACCTGCATGTTTTACGTTTGCGACTGATGAGAGTAAATGAAATGTTAACATATCGCTACATGTGTCTTCTTTCTGCACTGACGAAGTTGTTGTGGGGAACCCTATGTTTTAATTCTGGTTTTCTCATCATGAACGAAGACGATTATGTAGGAATTAACACAATTTTGGAAGATCAGTGGTAGTTCAAAGTGTACTGGACAGCCGAAAATAACATTGCTGGGAAAGTAAGTTGCAAGGCGACTTGTTATGTTTTGTTACAGGGACACATCTGTAACTCATTTTAGGCAGTTGAAACCATCTGGCACAGAAACACCCCGACCGACAGTTGCTCGAAAAATGCACATTGATGGTGTACCTCCACACCTGATATTGTGCACGAACAATTCTGCGTGTCATATGGTTAATCATTGGCTAGTGGACATTTTGGACCCCATCTGCAAAGTTTTATCCTCACATTGCTTGAGGGCCTCCTTCGAATTAGCAGAAATTTTAGAACCCGCTTGGGAATTACTTCATGTATTCTATGCAGTTGATTCACTTTTTGTAAATGTTCCCCTTTGTGGAGTGGTTGACTTTTTATTGTGGTTTTATCTCGAGTCAGAACTGTGGTGCAGATGTTGCGTTTGAATCCCTTAAATATCTTAATTTAATGTGCACAAAAAACATTTGTTTCCATTTTGAAGTATTTGCGTACGAACAGATAAACGGAGTTGCTATGGATAATCTGTTAGACCCAACATTAGCGGACATCTTAGAAATGATTGAGTGGCAAGTTTCGGATTGTATGGCCAAATTGTTATTATGCAAACGACACGTCTATATTTTAATTTTCAGATGTTCATTTTGATTCCTTTTCTCAACCCCTTCAATGATATTCATCCCAACCTATCTTTATCCCACGAAGTTGATTCTGACAACAGTTTATCTTTTTAGATGTATTTATCACTAGACATGCACATAGCACGTGACAGCGTTCAGTTCGCTGTAAGACAAAATGGTGTGATCAATATCTCCGGTTTTCAATTTTTGATCCTACTGCGTACAAACGTCTTTTGGGCGAAACACTGTTTCTCAGAGCCAGGCTTATTTGTATGTTGGATAAACTGTAGACAGAACGGGAGATGTTGAGACAAATCTTAATAACAAATGGGTACCCCGAGAAAGCTTTTGAAGCAGACACTAAGGTGAATAGGAGAACTGAGCCAAAGAGAAGAATATTTCCTTGTTTTTGTCATTTAAAAGTAACCATCTAGCCAACGATATCATGCACGTGAGAGAAGTCTGCACTGACTCACGTATACGGCTGCTCAGTTGCGCTTATTCCAAACTACTTAAGGACTGGTTCTCCGTAATCGCGAAAGTAGTTCATCGAACTCTTCTGTCTCCCATGTTGTGTACCAGTTCACTTACATTGGCAGTGACGCTTACTTAAGCAGAACAGATAGATAACTATTATGGCAAGAGATCAAACACATCCCAAAATGCTTGGAACAACTGACGACGTACCATCCTCAGTTTGATGAATTGACTGCTCGAAATCTAACCTCATTGATGGCTAAACACCTCATGACAACAGGTCACCAAGTTGGCTCTGTAAACTTATTCATGACACTTGCACGATCTAAATCCGAAGTTACTGAGTTTCCGCCAAGCGATGCTTGTTCCTTCTTACCAGCCCACGTTATGTGCACAAAAGCAGCTGAGACAATCTGTCAGGTTGCCGTGGTCTTGATTA
>LUCH01019024.1:0-10323 GCA_013368495.1 Paragonimus heterotremus | reverse complement strand
CTTCACCATTCGATATATTTATCAGTTTCGAAATTTATTATTTCTTCTGCAGGGTAGATCTTGTACAGTTGTCCACAACTTGTAACAAACCTACAGCCAACATATGGTATCATCCCAAACGTACCCGTTAGTAGTAACCAAACCATCCTGGTACACTTTCATTCCATACTTGATGATTACCAGTGCTGTATAGCTATCGAATACTATGCAATAGCTGTGCACGTTGTAACTGTTTAGAAACTACATATATAACTTAGCATGTTTGCATCATATGATTACATATAAACATGTCCCTCTTTCCATCCTAACAGATTACCTGACAATCTTCTCGTGCTGATAAACATCTTTTCCCACATCCAGTCCATGGTAAAGGGCGGAGACATAAAGCGGTGTTAAGTGTATATTTTGTAACTGTGGAGCACATCTGGGAGATGGTTTCCACCGCTGCACCACTTTGAGGTGGGGTTGGACTTTTGCAGCCACCCTGTTTACCCCCCGACGTAACATGTGGACTGATGGGTGCGGCGAAACGGAATAAATGGGGATAAACGGAATGAACGCATGAGCTGCATTGCGCAACGTGGCATAGAGGGGCTAATGCAAGCAACCGATGGCAATGCAAATTGCACGGTCAACGTTTAATTAAAGCAAGCAACACAAACTGTTAAGCGTAAAACGTGAAATGCATCAACAAATGCGACGTTTAAAAGCGTCCCGGACATTTGGACGTCCTGCACATTGTTCATGCCACCAACGGTAACACTGGACCCAATTGGTCGCGTCCTCACCACCCAATTCATTTTGACCACAGCCAGAATAGTGTTCGTCGTCCACTGGCGGAGGGCGTTTTCTGCGGACACTGCTTATTCTTTCTAGTGGTATATTTGGACGACGAGCCGCTGCGAATACGACGTACTTGGACACTGCTAGCAAACTCCGTATCGTCCATCAAGGCCTGCTGCTGTCCCAAGCCTGCCCTTGGAGATGTCTGCGGCATGCTTTGTTTTCTACGTTTCGATTCAGAACCCGACGTGTACGGTTGAATTACCCCCGGTTGGGTAGGTGGAGGGCTAGCAACCAGCAGGTTAAAGCCACCTGACGATCCTACCAAGACCTTTTCACTGGATGTAGCAATATCCAAAAACTGTTTGAGCGCTTTAACTGCCCAGTTGTACTTCCCACCTGCCATGTTGCACACCATTTCACAAATGTCTGAAGTAAGGTTCTTAGTCACTATCAGTTTGCACGCTTTACTTTTAACCTTGCCCTTAATTAAATATCCAGGTCGTGCACCATCAACTGTCAATCTTTCGGGATGGGATGGCAGCAACCGAAGACTGCTTTGCAGTAAATCGTTCGCCTTTATCAAATCATTATGGCAGCACCACACAAGGTGTCTGCATGGATGTTCCCAATTACGAAAGAATAAACACGAACTTGACCGTTACTCTTTAGGCTAACTAGGTGCTTATCAACGAAAGTTACTTCCCCCGGCTGCATTTTTGAACGTTGACCCCTTATTAAAGGAATGGCTACCGTCCTCCTGAATTTCGTTTCTAGGCGCCCATTGCGATTGGGTATTTCCTCCACGCAACCAAACAATCTAGACCTTGGGGACAGATTGCTCTTAATATATCTATTAGTCGCCTTCACCCGATTATTTTTTTCCATTCCCATGTTGTGCAACGCCACGTCTTGCATACGTGGCCCAGTGTTCTTTTACAGGCAGCAGACGAGTTTACAGATAATTACCGAGCACCTAGTTACGAATGTTAATACTGCTAACTATGCCACTGAACTTTTCTCCGGACCTGCAGTACAGCATGTCGCGCTTTTCCTCCGCCTGATGGTTATTCTCCTCCGAGGAGATGCCCTTCGACTGCCTGCACCTGTCAACCATAATCTGTTTCACATGAATTGAACGGTACAGAACCCTAGCATTTGGAAAATACCCCTGCAAGCATGTTAGTTGTGCCGGATGCCTCTTCACTACAATCGTCTGAACTTCTCTTGTTGGCATCGGCTGATTAAATCTGTCCAACATTACCTTGTAACAAGACAAACTTTCGTTTGGAAAGAAACTGTAGAATACGCTCCTACTTTTACCATTATAATCTGTAACAACTACGTGTCATTAACGATACGCACCGTTGTTACACTCCGCTGCTGAATCAGCAATTAGTACGGTCCCATAATGCATGTACAGTTCTTGAAGCCTTTCCGTCGTGAATGATAATACTAACAATCCACCTCTAACGCCCGTTTTCAAATACATTGGCCCTAACGGTCCTAACGTCTTCCGTATAATCTCTAGATCGCAGCCGGGATGTTCCCGCAATCGCTTTCTCTATCCTAATAACCGCACATCGCTACGATTCATTACTATATCATATTCACGGCTGACGTAGTCGATTACTTCCCGCGTTTTATGACAACTGTCCGGAAGCCCACAGAACCCTCCCTCCGCAGTACATTCCAGTTTGCGATCGCCAAGATAAACACCGGGGACAACGGATATTGTCCGGTGATTGTGGACAAAATAACTGTGTGATACACGCAGACCTCCATCCTTGTACGAGAGATGGATGTTGAAAGGACATGGAAGATCCTCAAACTTACAACAGCACATAAAAAGGGCAGAACACAACAAACTCACTTACCATTCGCACGTTCAACTTTTCTGCCCTTTCGCGCGTAGTACACACAAAAAATGTAGCGCTACTTGTATATCGCACATTCCGGAATCTCATCCCCGGAATTCTGGAAGTACTGGGCACATGTAACACAATTCATTCAAACATAACCGGTCCCAGTCTCCCTTCGAGACATCCGCAACCGCTCACCGAATTCCGCGAAGGCGTTACAGCGGAAACCCTCCGAAAAGCGGACACGAAAAACTTCGCCAAGGTCCAACAGTTCCGACACTGCGCGACGACCGGCTATCTGACGGCCACCGCACGTACGCTCCAATGTACGCTACGCATCAGCCAATAAGAAGCCACGGTTTCCCATGTCGGCCAATGCATATTTTACAGCCGATAACCCACTCGCCCGCTCTTCTACCTCAGGCAGAATGGTAAGTGGCCATCGGCTGTAGAAGTGACCGAGGGTGGTCGGAAACCTTGTGGGCGGTCATTTAAAATGAGGCTGGAGATGGCCAATTTGGGGTGATGGCCAATGTAATGAGATCACGGTCGACGCCCCAGAATCCTGAACTCCCTGCGACGTGAGTGTTGCCTTGCCAGTACCACCACGCCGGTTCACGTGACCTCGTGAACGTAAATTTACTACAAACCACCAACATCAAAGTTAATGTGTTGTCGTGGATATCGCAGTTTCGCTCGCAGATGCATGATGAATCCACGCCTTCTCTACTACTCTAGACTACATTCACTAGGATAACAATGTTTGGCTACTACCGTTGGGAACGCCGCTCAACTAGTATGACGCTTGTTTGAATTCTGAAGGTCTACTGGAATTTCCGTCGACATTCTTCCTCTCTGGCGACTGCCGTGCGGTTGTGCTCAAGGTTTTCTCACGTCCAGCTCCCTAGCATCCTCAGTCGTCGCGTTGAAATCCGCTTGTGAACGGTGAGCGAATGAATAAATAAAGTTTGTTTGCAGATTCACCGTTTCCTCACTGTGACTTCCGATCAGCGTTAATACAAGGCCGGGGAAACTTTGAACGTACGAACCTCGGAACTAGCATCATGGAACTGGTGAGCCCATTTCATTAATTATTTCAACTGCCTTCTACTAATTATTGCAACCTCTTAAATACGTAAGGTTCCATTTTTCCTCTCCCCCATATTCGCATACTTATACACATTTATACACAGCACTAAATTTAATGTCCTAGTTCCACTAGTTTCCAGGCGCCTATATTTGTTTGGAATTCTGTGTGTATATTTAAATGATGCAATCAAATATTTCAGTTCTCAAGCCGGAGCTCGCCGAAGTAGACGCGAGGGGAAACGCCCTGAGTTTTCGTGTCCCCGATTATGTCCCGCGCGACTGGCTGGCGCAGCTAGAGCTGCAATCCCATTTAGCGCGCATCACTAGCAAGACTGCCGAGTTCACATACTTGGCTATCGCGCTGCCAACTTCGGTCGCACCTTATACCAGTGATTTGGTGAGTAGACCGCACGAGGGCGACTCTTACGGCAAACTGAAGAGCACATTCTTGGAACGCCTCGTCAAATCAGAAAAAACGACTTAAGCAGGTCCTTAGAGATTTGCAGCTAGGAGACTTTACCCCATCTCAGTTTCTCTGCAGTTGTGGCAGGTGGGGCGGGATCACAAGTTCGATGACCAACTCATGCGTCACCTTTGGATGCAGAGATTGGTCGACTTCGTGTAGGCAATTGTTTCTCCATTCATGTTGACAAGTTCCTTGGATGACGGCAAAATCGGCCGACTGAGTCGTCGAACATCTTCCCAGCTGGATGAATCAGGTTGAGATACAGAAAGCATAACCGCCAACTTAGCGGCAAAAGTGGAAGAACTTTCTCTGAAACTCCAAGCTGTTAAAGTTTCTCGCTCTCGCCCCACTTCCAGAGGACGTAGCCGTCCCAACTCGCGTTTAAGAACGGGATACTGCTGATATCACCTCAGTTTCGGGACCAAGGCACGTAAATACACGAAGTTGTTAACTTTCTTAACCGCCTAGGGAAACGTGGGTGCCAACAAGTAATATCGACGACTGTTGCTGGCAGTCCTACTCCCGGTCGGTAGAAATTCTAGGTTGCGACTTTTAGTGAACAACGAAGCTCAAGTCAGTGTCATACCGCCTAGAAATAAGGACACGCCTCGTTCGAAGCCCTTCGAGCTCCAGACCTCCAATGGAACTCCAATGCGCACTTTTGACACACTCTCCTTTGCGTTGGATGTGGGCCTACGGCGCGCTTTCCGTTGGGTATTCATTATAGCGGATCTACCAGATGCCATTTTGGGCATGAACTTTCTGAAGCACTTTGGGTTGGTTTTCGATGCATGCCATCACAAACTCCTGGGTCCCCTAACGAATGTAGCCACTATAGGGACCACTTCCTCCACGACCGTCCTCAGCCCACTGCTTGCCGAACCAAACGGCGATGATCGATACCGAGCGGTATTACGTGAATTCAAGGAGTTGACTCGCACATCTAACGAGCTATCAGCTGTCATTACGGGCGTGGTACATCACATCAAAACGAAAGGCCCACTAGTTTTTTAGCGACCGCGAAGACTGGCACCAGACAAACTGCCCATCGCTCGTGCTGAATTTCAGTACATGCCGGACACGGGTATAATCCGCCCTCCCGATAGCCTATGGACATCTCCTCTGCACATGGTGCTAAGGCGGACAGAAGGCGATTAACGTCCTTGCGGAGATTATCGCGGATTAAACAATGCCACTATTCCACTTGGGTACCCTGTGTTACACGTCCACAACCTAACTACCAGCCTTGCAGGTAAAACAATCTTCAGCAAGATTGACCCCGTTCGCTCTTACTACCAGATACCGGTAGCGCAAGAAGATATACTCAGGACGGCTATTACCACTCCATTCGGTTTGTCCGAATTTGTGCGTATGCCATTCAGTCTCCGTAACACTGCACAGACTTACCAGCGTTTGATCATTGAAGTCACTCGTGGGCTAGACTTCATTTATGCATACATAGACGACATCATATGGCTACTTCTTCCCCAAAAGAGCATATCATCCGTCTACGGACGTTATTTCAACGTCTAGCTCCATATGGCCCTACTGCCGACGGAGCTAAGTCCGAACTCAGTCAGGCCTCGGCGGATTGTTTGGGCCACAGCATAAGTGGTAAGTGATTGCTTCCAGTTCCAGGTACTCTTCACAGATGCGTCTTATACTAGAAGGGGTGTACTGAAATGCGTTGCTTCCTTATTCAACCTTCTGGGAGTGGTTGCTCTAATGCTACTTCCAGCTCGTAAGCTGCTGCAAGACCTTTGTGGCCGGGGTCTTGGTTGGGATAGGTTAATAGACGAGACCGATCGTCTAACCTGGGAGAATTAGATTAAAAATATTCGACCTGTTAAATTAATTGGGGTGTCTCGTTGTGTGTCTCCCAACATATCTACTGCCCTAGGAATAGAACTGCACGTGTTTTGTGATGCATTGGAGGTAGGATACGGTACAGTTGATTACATTAGGCTGACAGCGTCGAGCGGTTTGGTCAAGCGTCGTTTCGTTCTGGGCAAATAATGAGTGGCCCCGCGTAAAATAGTAACATTCCAAGGCTGGAACTCACGGCAGCCGTACTTGCAGCAAGACTGATGAGGCTACTTGTGGACGAACTGAGAGTGCGCATCGGCCACGTAGTTCTGTGGACGGACTCAATGATAGTACTGCAATATATTCGCAATACATCGTCGCGCTTTACAATATTCGTCGCAAACCGAGTGAGGTTAATAAATCGGCATACAACTGTATCGCAGTGGAGGCATGTGCCCCTCGAGATGAACCCGGTCGATGTAGCATCGAGGGGAGCTTTGCACTCATCTCCACATGAGACGGATCATTAGTTCCAGGGACCGGAGTTTCTAGTGCTTTCAGAAAGCAGCTGGCCAAAGTCATAAAGTTGCACTGCAATGATGGACAGTGGATGCGAAGTTAGGCGTGTTTTGATTGTTGAGATTGTTCCAGCAGTGAATCCCGTTCTGGAATGTCTGGTACCACGATATTCCACTTGGTTGGAATTAATGAAGGCAGTGACATGGCTATCTTGCTTCGTTCAGTTCTTTGGCTTGCCAAAATCCGGAAGCCGAAGGGATCCGGTGGAATCAGGGCCATTAGGTGTGTTCCAACCGGAAGGTACAACCAATAAGTTGCTCGTCCTTTTTCAGAGAAAAAGTGTTTTGCAGATGACCTGGAATACCTCAGGGCTTACTCCACTGATAGGAAACGTATAGTCTGTCTGTCGGGTGCGACCAGTACTAATAGACGGTTTATTGTGTATTGGAGGAAGAGCTAGTGGCTATGTTGACAAAAACGATGGAAAACCTGTTATTTTACCGCCGCATGGCACAGTCACAGAACTTTTAGTTGAAAATCACCATGAGGTGGAGAGTCACATGGATACAACACGTGTTTGCGTTCATTCGGAATTCAGATGCTGGCTTGCTAATTACAATACGTTGTAAATAGTATGGGTAAGACCAATTATCTAAATAATATCAGAAGGATGTGCAGCCAAAGTGTAATGCAAATAACAGACAAATATAACAGGTGTATTACCAGCAAGGGTTCGGAAAAAATATACAGATGTAATCCGGGAGTGTGGTAGTGGAGTGTTGGGGGGAATCCCATAGATGTCAACGTAAGGATCTACAGGCTGAAAACACTGTGCAGTTCACGGAGCACTGTAGCTGTGGTTTGGTTACCGGCACGCGAGAGACGCAGATGAGTCGTGTTCCCATATATGTACGGTCACGTTGTCTTGGCGGCTCCGGTGAGGACACTGGGTTGAATCACTTGACATAGGCTGATGCCCGAGATCAGGTTGTCTGTGTGTCTTGCTGTCTGCTTGTCTGTGTCTGTGTATGTGCATGCGTGCGTATGCGTGTGTGCACGTGATATTGACTACGGCGGTGTTGACAAACCGTGAGTCGTTCGGAGTCACTGTGGGTTCATACTCGTCGGGGTCGCTCAGCGGTGGATGTGTAAGCATAACATTCAGGTCAAATGCCACAGTAAGTTGTTCCAGGCATATGACCCTGACCACATAACGGTGTGCTGCTACAGGACGATATTTCGGTTGTTAAAGGTAGATGGCAACCGTCAGGCGCGTGGTTAACAAGTGCCATAGATGCAAATTACTTTCTTCTTAACCGTGTGGGCAGCTGATGGCCCCATTACCAATAAACAGAGTGACTGCTGATGGGTATCCATTCTGGTATACTGGAGTCAAGATAATTAGAAACGAACACAAGCACTACAGCTGTGTATTCACTTGTTTTCAGACTCGGGCTATCCATTTGGAGGTTTCCTACCCACTGTCAACTGATCTGTTTCGATGGCACTTATTAGATTTGTGGGTGGACGAGGTGCTCCGGATGTCATATATAGCGACAAGGACACCAATTTTGTTTGAGCAGATGCGGAATTGAAGGAGAGACTGCGAGCTTTGGATCAGAGAGAGATTGCCCAGAGTTTACCAGCCCGTAAGGTTGACTGGCACTTTAACCCACCTAAAGCCAGCCGTAGAGGTGGGATATGGGAGAAAATTATAAGAACACCCCGGCGGGTACTTATCTTCATCATTAACCAGCAGGTTATAGATGAGGAGAAGCCGCTCAGTTACATTGTGGTGGTAGAACGGATAACCAAAAACCGTCCGCTAGTGCCTATCTACGATGATCCTCAAAATCCAAATATGTTGGGTCCGAATGATCTGTTGTTGCTTCATGTCGAATTGGGGCTTTTCAAACGACGAAGTTACATCATCACGGCGTTAAAATAAGGGTTGGGGACAAGCCCAACATCTCGCTCGCGTATTGTAAAAGTAGGGGCGACATGAATACCTGCCTGGAATACGAGCACATTACAAGTGGACGTCGTACTCTTTTGCGAAACATCCGCTCCTCGGGGTGTTGGGACGAAAGGCATAGTAACCAACGCATCCCGAGGATCAGACAACCCCGTAAGACAGGCATTTGTGAAAATATAAAGTTTTGTCAGGCGTGATATCAGGTCGCTGTGCCTTCTGGAAAGGCACGACAGAGGTTAATTCTGGTGTGTCAGGAGTGGCTTTAGATTTCCCTGTGCCCTGCACTCCGATGGTCTGCGTGGGTTTGTTTAGAAGGCCCGAATGGCTTTCGAAGCTTGGTGCTGGATTTGTTGAAGTTCTTCTGGGATGTTTGTTGTCCTTTGTCTGGTATGATGCGGAACGATGAATCCGTAGGGGTGTGTTTGGTTTGGTTATAGAAAGCCTATTCTCAATCGTCCTTTATTTCTTTGCTGCGTGCAGTAAACGATCACAACGAATTTTGTACCATAATTTCAAACAAAACTTTTATTTTTTTCTTCTTACAACTAACATTTTCTATCTGTTAAAAATTCCTCCTTGGCGTTGTTGACACGTTCTAATCTTCATCTGTACCCGATTGTTTTAATGAGGTCATTCCCCATTGACCGGCCGCTGTTTGTGAACACGTGCTCAGTTGCTCCATTTTGAACTCCTGCTCTGAAAAATTTGTGTACCCGGTTGACTCACATTCGAGGTGAGACAATACATTTGTTGTAATTTTATTAAACAGTACCGCATAAATTTCAATCCTTTCGATCGCCTTTTCTGACGATTTTTGGACTTGGAAGATAGTCCCGTTAACCCGACCGTTTTAGTAAGTGTTATTGGAATCGGCGAATACGCATTACTAATGAATTACCCCAAATCGGCAGGAGCGATTTAACACTGCGGCCTACGAATGCGCGGATAAACTCCCGGGTCAACCGATATTGTTCGGTGGTTGTGACCAAGGTGTCTGTGTGATAGACGGAGACCTCTGTCCTTGTACGATACGTGGGCAACAAAGGGACATTGAAAATCTTCGAACCTGCAACACCATATCATCAAATAAAAAAACACAACATACTCGTCTGTGGTGTACACCTTCAGTTTACCTGCTATTCCATGTGCACTGCACAAAGAATGGTGGCACTGTTTGCACACTGCGATTTGGGGAATTGTTGCCAGAGTTCGGAAAGTAGTCCGCGCGTGTTACACGATTTCTCCGGACACACCTTATTCCAGTCTCCCGTTGAAACATTCACAGTCGTTAATCGAACTCCTCAAACGCGCCACCACAAAACGCTTCCAAAATATAGGTCCGAAACACCTTGCTGACGTTCACAAGTTCTCATACCTTGCCCAAAAAACTGGCTATCTGCCGGCCAACGTCCCTACATTCAAAGTTATATCACGCATAAGCCACTGCGTCCACATCAATCTATCCACATCCTATAGCCGATTATTCACTTTCCTCGCGTGTCCTATTAGGGTCCCATTTTAAGGGATTAATCATTTACAGTACAATCTGCTTACAGTTTACCTACGTTCACGTCTGTCTAAAAAAATATTCTTATCCAACAAATTATGATGACCAAAACCAGTCGTCAAACAAGAGTGACTGTTGTCAAAACCACTTGTTCAAGCTCTAGAGCAGATATTGAACGACCCGAGGGCAAATGCCCTAGGCTCAAAACTTGCAAAGACCCTTCCAAATAAGCTGTCTTCAAAGAGGGCGACGATAAACCGATGGTTCCCTCCCATACTCCTCCAACTAAGAACTGTTCCATCCCCCTAGACAATGT
>LUCH01019023.1:0-10108 GCA_013368495.1 Paragonimus heterotremus | reverse complement strand
AAAATGTGTACAATATGCCATAAAATGTCTCGGCTTTCGATAGTCTGGTGATGTACTGGAGAACACGTCGACTAACTGTTCAGCAGATTCCCCATCCAGCTCAATTTCCACTTGCTGACAGGCGTTTCACCTAAAGTCTTTCGGCTGTAAAGGAGGTACAACGATGTGTAATGGGTTTGAATACTATATACAACCCAGGCAAATACACGAAGCGGAAATGCTATTAATAAAAAGAAAATGGCTCATAGGAGTTTGTGACGGTTCATTGGTTTAGAGTTTCACCACACTGACTGAGAATATTTTCAACGCAATCGTGCAAATGTTCGCTGAGCCCACAGCGGAGTTAATGGTGAAGACAGATAAGTCCGGAAATTCGCTAAAATGGATAGATGATTCTGTTGGTCTTTTAACTGTCGGAAATCCGGACGTAGACAACGTAGAGCGGACAAGGTGTAACCAGCAAGCCAGACGTTCCGGGTTCTTGTACCCGCTACACACTGAAACCAACTTTGTGCAACGTGGAGACACCGCGGGGCGACGTTCTTCTGAAGTGAGAGATCCAACGACAGTCCTATAAAAGGAGACAACGGAAACAAGCCTGTAGCAAACGCTCGGCAAAGCGTGCACACGACTTATGCGGTCAATTAGCAGGATGCTGTTAACAGCAAGGCAGCATGCTGCGTTACTATGAGCCCCCTCCAAACGCACACTGTCCCCAGAGTTCTAAGGCCTTACTTGAGCCGACCAGTGCTAGTTGTGTCATAGGCATTGGGTGTGTGCGCAGAGGTTGCATTGTGCGCGTGTGTACGCGTATCGCGTATATAATTGCAGCTTACGGACCCAGGAAGTTCCGACTAACCCAAGCTTTAGTAACCAGGTGTTAGAAATAGTTTAAACATCAGTTGGTCACGTCGAAGCAAGCTGACAAAAGCCATCCTGATAGGGTCGCCAAAATGTTAGGCACAACAAGAAGAGCAAACACAGATTGTGTCCAAGGATATATTACGCAACAAACAGCGGAACTATAATAACCAAAAAGATTGGGGGTACGGGGGTATGGCAGGGTTAAGTCTATATTAAATTGTCCTCTTTACTCATTTGACTGTCCGCCAGCTCAGAGTCGTTGTGCATAACGATGACTTAGTGGTCTGAAATATGAACAGAACAACTATGCGGGAACTATCATTTCAGATTCAATTCATGCGCGCTTACTGGTTTCGATCGCGCGTTACAAAAGAATGCGCCGCTCAGGTCCTTCGAGAAAAAGTGTATACTTTAATTCATACGTTTTAAACACCAGGTGTATATGTGAACTCGAGAAAGTTGAAAGGCGTAAGAAGCAATAAAAATTATGAAATACAAAAATCTACGAACGCCACACATGTTACCTACTTCCAGTTACTGCCAGCAGACTTTTGTGACATACTTCAACCGCATTGGTGTGCAGCGAACGAGCTAAAAATTCCACTCGGAGGAACTCCACCTGCCGTCTTTAACGCTTGTTTTCACGTTCCGAACAGAGTAACGGGCACAAAGAACGAAAGCTTGTGATATATGTTTATACATGGTTCAATTGTTGCTCACAACGTTGAGGGTGTTATGAACATAACAACAAGCGGCGGCCGATAAGTTCATATGTCCGGCTACAGTTTATGAACGTTTATGGAAAACGGTTGTGGTGACCGATGTTATTTTTCTAAAACCTTCAGCAAAGCTAATTTTTTTGTCTGCGTGGTTTGCATGCGTGCCTATCTACCCAACTTTTACGGTGAAAATACCACTCCTCATGAGTTCCCCTGGACCCCACATATTAAAGCCTGTTGCCATCTGTAGGTCGAAGAGTTTCGGGGCCGAACCACTACAAAGAATGCCAAAAAGGCCGGTAGACTGGCGCCCACATGCAGAGTGCCGTTTAATTTTTCTATTTACATCAGACTACTCGCCAGGACATCAAGCTTAGTCTTCGTGGTACCCATGTACTCTTGAAAGTCATTCCGGTGTGAACCTACCACTAGACCCCAGTTGCCAACGGAGATATCGTAAAGGTAGCGGTCCACATCTCTCGACTTATCCCATCATCTGCCTATGCCCCTTAGCTTACAGATGGTTATTCAACGTTTCCTCGACGACATCAAGCGGTGACTGGGTTCAGTTTACCAGTATGTTGAAGACTTATTAACCGCAAGCATTTCTGAAGAACACCGGATTCATTCACAATCTCTTCGACATTTTAGCAGTTTTCAGCATGAAAGTCAACCGGGGGAAGAGTATTTCTAAACAATTCTTGATAGAGTGCCTAGAGCACGACGTCGGTCAGCACGATATTCCATCAGTGATGTTCGTGGTAGAAATAGTTCACGAATTTCCCAAACCTGTTACATCCGCAATCATTCGTCTCCTCGCCGGAGTGGTCAGTGATTACAAACAAGTTCATTCCAAAATGCCTTAAGCTGACGCAGCCTTCAATCGACTTCCTAAGTGACCGTGTTAACAGTGATTTCGTGTTACCGTCACAGTCACCGGAACGTTCAACCACATCAAGGATGCACTGACCGCGTAGTCGTACAGCTGTAGATGCATTAGAGACCCCAGTCAGAGTCGCTTTTTAATAGTAGACTGAAGAATTCTAGGAACACTTTGCTTTCTTTTCTACAGGCCTAATTTCGACTAAAACCAGGTTTAACGCGTTTAGCCGAGCTCTCAGCTACCTGCTTGGCTATTTGTCAATTCTCACACATCTCTGAAGGGAGCCGCGTCGTGATTTCCTCCGGCTGCAAACTGTTAGATTTGCCTTTTGCGTTAGATCTGATAGACATTTTCAGGCAGGCTTGATAAGTAAACCCTGTGTCTCAGTCTCCCCCAGAAATAAGTAACGTTTCTGTTGTCTATAACGTTGTAACTGATGCTTTACCCCAAGTGTCAGCACAATTTGGCCACAACTTAATCCGTTTAACCGTCACGCAGAAAGCACAGCATTCGTAAACCAATTGTGGAGCTCATTGTTAGCGTTGAGCTGTGCTTCCAAGGATTCACTTCTGTCCGCATCTGTTTGTACGATCTTTTTCGACACCTCTGCTGGACATCCACGTCTAGTATGTAGGACTTTGCGTTCCATACAGTACACAGCATCTCTCAGGTTGACATCCAGAAAGCGGCCACATATGCTTCCTATAAATACCTTTAACACGGAATGCACTAGATTGGTGAGCTTAGCAACAAGGTGAAGGTCACCACCATATGAAACTCTTGGTAGGCCAATATCCTATTCCTTAAGTTTTTGCACGCACACAGACCTTGTTGGCTCTCTGTCGCCGATTCGTTAAACCTCGATGGCTCGGCGCTTAGCCGATGCCAGTATTTACCACCGAAATCTTTGTGCGGATTTTCGTCAAACACCGGCCTTTGTCACATGATTTGCCCGCTTTGGTCAGTTGACTTTAGCCCCCAACTTAAAACTGGTTGTATTGCAAGAACACTTCGTATTCAAGAGTACCACTGTTATCGTACTTCACCTCATCACCGGGCAGCGAATAGGATGTTGGTGTATTTTAAACGAAAATAGGAAGCCTTATTCATTGTGGTTGACTCTGACCGTTAAACACTAGCCATACCCACGGTTGTTGACAACGTCCCCTCGTTTGCTCATTGTGTTATCCTCCACCGGCCGTCCTGGTTTGCCTCATCATACAGGTTGGTAATCCCGTTAATATCGCACAGTATGAACTATATTTGAACTCTGCAAACCGTCAGTTTTCTCACATACTACGTTTTGAGTGCGCGTAGTGCATAAATGAATATGCGTAAATGAATACCGTTCACATTATATCAAGTCTTATTTTGCTTAAGCGCTATGGATATCAACGAAGTTAGGTCAAAATTTTTATCTACCATGTCTCTAACCACGCTGGTTATCTCTGCTTCCGGATATCTCGATCCACAATTGTAGTTAGCTGTGTAAGAAACAAAGTTCAGCAACTTATGTATAGCGGACGACCTGGATAAGTTGTCTAAGCTTATACCACACCATCCCCGAGATATTCCAGACGTTGTTAACGATGTCTTACTAGGCTCAGCAGCCGATCTTTATATTCCTGTAAAACAGACAGTTCTCAAAACCGCGGTCTTCTGAGAAACTGCGCCTTGAACAACTGCTCCACAGGTTACTGCTGAGCGAAAGAAGGCAACAGCCTTACTTTGAGATATGCGGCAGGCTTCATGCAACTCCAGACTTCCAGTGCCCTGCATGCAGGAGTTGTGGATGCAACCACCTCCTGTGTATGCACATGCGTCATTATCTGTGGTATCCTCACGCCAGCTGGGTGGGCTAGCAGCCCCGACCGATGCAACACATGAACGTTCTAGAGGCACCGTGCCTTCGCCATTAATGAAGCAATTGGTTACCGGCCGCGGTCCAATAGATAGTCTACCGACCACTGAGGACGCCAAAACAGCAGTCCTGCGCAGGGCGTTCAACAAACGTCGTAAACACAATCCAGCAGAACCAAACACAGAAATAGTTCAATCGCGAGGTGATTTGCCAAACGTTCATGCCAGCATTCAACGATCCAGGTTGCCGGTCAAAGCTTTACCGATAAGTGTCCGATAACTGCTTAGGACAGAGACCATCGGTGAAAATCCCAGACGATGCCCATCACCTTGTAGCTGTCAGTGTAACAACCGCTTCAACTAGCGGGCCGGCATGTTTCAGCGTACACAGGGACAGGCCAGGTACCAATCACTTACTTTTTCCGGAACATTTGATTTCTGGAATAAATTTCCCAGTCGACGCAACAGCTAAGGTTCGTGTTATCCTGAATTTGGCGACTGAACAGCGATTAACGTCCAGCGATAAGTTGCAAGCTACAAGTGGCACGTCCATTAAGATTACCGGTCGTCGACTGTTGGGCCCAGCCCGTAGTCCTCTTCACGGTTTCCGCTAGGTTTGCCCCGTAACCAGTACTCCTTTCCCTGTCATTAGTAACGACTTCCCCAAAAATTCCTGTCTACTAGTTGACGCGCGTCCACCGTGGTTAGCTGCTAAGCGGGAAAAACTCAACGTTCAGAGTAAACCACTGCAGTTGGATGTTATCCGACCCTATAGTTTGTTAGCCTTGCGGGAGGCACTTATCCGGAGTTCTTCAGACGATCTGACTCGCTAATGAACTGACTGCCGCAACAACAGATGTCGCGCAGCCCGTTGTCACACCAGGACGGCCAGTTCGCAGTCGTTCACATCATCTAGCTACTGATAAGCTGAACATTGTTCGAGCAGAGCTTTAGCATATTCTTCATCTCCTTATTATCTGCCCGTCTAATAGTCCACGGGTGTCGCCGTTGTGCATGTTATCTGTTATAACTGAATCCTACTGAATACGAACACGAATAACTGCTACGAACAATGGTGAAAGAATAACGTGAAGAGAAACCCATTCCGACTCGTAATCTGGAATTTCGAACGACAATAATCAATGAGAACGCGGCCAAAGCAGACTCCGGATAGGCAATGTATTTAGCCACCAGGTGCTTTGCAAAACTACATGAGAAGCTGATCTGTATTTATAGAACACCGCTGACCTTGAGCACGCGAGGACATTTGAATCCCATGCTGATTCATATCTCAGTAACGGCTTGAAGTATCTGATTTCTGAAGGCAGAATTGTGTTCTCCGGGTCAGGTTTACTTCAACCCTAACAGTGTCCAGAAAGGTAGACAACAACTGGCGCCCATGTAGTGACTACCTGGATTTAGATAATGCAACCATTTCCGATAGTTATTCAAACCCTCACACTCAGAACTTGACAACCAACCTATCCTGAGGATGATTACCTAACAAAATTAACTTAGTACGCACTTATAACCAGATTCTAGTAGCCCACAAGGACAACCTAAAGATATCGGTTACAGTCCCATTAGGACCTTTCTAATTATTGCCCATACCACTCAGTCTCAGAGCCACTGTTCAACCTTTTCAAAGCTTTATGCACGCTGTCCGGTATTTAAATTGCCCAGTTTTCTCGCAGTTCAGGGGTATCTCGGTCACTTACCCGCCGCCGGAAAAACGTTTCGCATATTTGCTTTAGCTGTTCGTCTGCTTTTCTTGTCATACAGTTAACCAGATGCTCACTTGCAGTGCCTCACGTGGCCTTCTTACGTCACTATATACCTACGAATGTTACTGAGTATTTCCCCGGCAAAGCGCAAGTAATAGTGGACTACCCGGAACACACATCGTTCAAACCACTTCGTCGATTCAGCTGTCTGGGAAATACTTATTGCCGGCTCATCCCTAACTGTGTGTATGTAACACAACCGCCCACCGACCTGCTCAGAAGCAGGGCAGACTTATTTTCATTTGCAACTACCGCACAAATTGTCTTTGTGAAGACAAAACAGCTATCGCCAGTATAGCACTATTCTTACATCACCTTACGCCTGTTCCACTCGTGTCAACCGTGGATACATCAGACATGGCACCGGCGTTAGCTCGGTGATGACCGATGCCCACTAGCCACTTTTTTAAACGTTTGTGAACAACCATGCTCAATGATAAGGCCTTCGGAAGGGAATAGTAAGCGACATATCTCGGTATCCGCCATTTTTGACATGCCCGTGAAAGCAGAACTTCTGTTGTGGGCCACCGAGGTATGTCCCACGCCTGACATCCCAGAAGGGGACAGCCACCAAAAATACATCTCTCAGTTTACCCCCCGATGCCTGTCACATTTCAGCTCTCTTGAATCCAGTCACCGAAGTCCTGTCGTCCATCGACGCCACGAACAGTAAGACAGACGGCTCATTAAATTTTGCAGGGACCACGTCAGCGCAGTTCAACGACCCCTTACACCAGAAGGCTCTTCTGTGCATTTGTCCGAAGGGATGGTATTTTGTGATACCACACGGAATATCTCTTTCCTGGATATTCCGTTGGTCTTCTACTGCCCAAATTCTGAAATGCGGTACGTCTCACGCAGGCATATACTCAACACTAATGATGGTCGCCGAGCTCCTGTCTGGTGTAACGTTAATCATGACATCAACACCTAGGCCAAATGGTGTACTCACCGTCAGCGACCGGAACTTCATCATCATACGCGTGCTCCTGTAGGTTTTTCCCAGCCCTTGATTAGCGTTCTCATCATGTGCAGGCTGACTGGATAGGAGGCTTGCCACCCTCGCTTGGGTAATCGAATAGCTTGGCCTTTGTGGGCCGATTTATATGTTGGTTAGAATTCATACCGATTTCAAATCGTTCATCAGAAACCGTCACGCCAGCACTTTTTGAACATCGACTCGCGCAGCTTGGTTTTCTCGCCGTAGTGACCACTGACTGTGGGTCACATTTTGACTTAGCCCTCATGTCATTTGTCAAAGAGCAAGGGCGTAACCAGGTTCGCACCACAGCTTACGATCTGGTAGCCGACGTGTTACCTGAACGCTTCTACCGACATTTGAGAAGTCCCCTATCAACCAGCAACACCCTCTTCGTGACGAGGTTCTACCGTTTGACTTGTTAGGCATCTCGAAGATGTTGAGAGCCGACTGGCATACCATTCCTGATCATCTAATTGATCAGTGGTCGTTAGGTCCACCCGTAGAGGTGTGGATGTTTTACGCGCAATGGGACCCATCATCTTCAGTGAGTAGACTGAGGGCATACTTCAATACATACGATTGCCGCGGCGAACTCCGCTAAGAGGACAGGCAACGCCAACATACAACCATACTCGTCCGTTGACTTTTTCTCAAGTTCCGGTCCATGCTGTAACTCCTCCACGACTTTTACGGTCACCGTTTGCAGGTCCATTCTGCATTATCAGACGTCTGAGTGAGGTTTTCTTATTTGAGCGCATCCATGAACGTGGGGCTGTGTCTTTGGACAGATTTGAACCATAGTATATTGAGGTACTTGATGTATGAACTAGTGCGCGACCAACAACAGGTTCTCTGGTTAAAACTTCGCGTGATGTTCGTACACGTTCGTCTGCGGCCAAAACGTTGCTAGCACCGGCGACACCAAACCTCCAAAAAAGAAATGGTCCGGCGTTGCAGAAGTCAGTACGATTTTTGCCGACTAGGTTTACGTCTGTCGTATATAATTTTTTCGCACTCTCCACCCCAGTCAATCTTAGATGGCTTGCGCGCGATGTTTTTGTGTCAACGACAAATGACCAAAAAAAGAGACCTTTCTTTTTACAGCACAATCGAGGTGAAAACCCGGTGAGGTTGCTGTTTCTCATCGGTGAGTGCTGTACATGTTAGGTATTGCAAATTATCTCTTCAGTATCTGCGTGAGACGTTCACGAGATCATGCATTGCGGTAGACACACGGAAACCTGGAATTCTCCTACGAACCTGGGCGACACCTGTATATGATGAACACGACCGAGGCTATAATCCCACTAGTCACTGCTTTCTCACTACCAAAGTTCTCCAGCACATTAAGGTTGATTGCAAAGTGACAGTTCCATTCCCCCAGTTTACTCACAGTTGACTACCGTCGAAACTACGGTGGGTACGCGCTAGACCCTCGCCCACAAACAATTTAATACGACTTTCCTGGAGAACAATCGAAACGTAGTCCCGACAGGCATCGAACTAGAGAACTTAGCGGGGTTTGGAAACAAACCGTACATTTCCGGCAATGTTTGGAAATATGATAAGTAATTAGCTGTAGTCTAGTCCGGGACCAACGGCAGCAACCAAGAGAAGAAAGGAAAGAAGCGCGAGGTGGGCTACAGCTCACTCGGCGGCGCTCAGAATTGCGCCAAGCGAAATTTGCGTTAAACTTTTGAGTGCGTTAAACAACGCTCGAATAGGTTCAAGTTAAACGACCTTGAAGCATGAAATAATAAATGAGTTGTTAGAGAAGGAGCAAGCATTTGCTGTGTGCAATTAGTTTCACAACGGAAGAAAATGTCACTGAGTTCGTATCGGGCCTTCTATTGTGGGCGTAAACAGAATCATGCTTGCAGAACGGACAAGCGGGAAAACACGTTTGCAGCCGGGATTCTTAAAGAAACCACAGGATCGCTGGTCACTACACTATCGACTTCTGAATATCTTCAGTTCTTTCTTTTCCTTCTCCACTGGCTGTCGACACGAGTTGTGAGTAGCAAAAGTACGTTAACTTATTCATGTTTGTGTCAAGGGGTTTGGCTAACTGAAACACCCCTACAACATTTGGGTTAACTCTCTGGTTGTCTCCTGGAGGGAGCTTTGTAGCAGCCACATTTACTTTCCATTAGCTGCGCCTGTGTGCGCATTCACCAGTCTGCTGTACTATCGTTCTGTCTCTTCCGTGTGTTGACAGTGCTTATTAGGTTAATCCCTACCGGCCGTCCTGGTTTGCTTGACCTTACAACTGGAATCTGTGATGCACCTTCGAGGTTTTAGTAAAGACATCGTTGAGTTCCCAAAAAAGTTCGGTGCCGCAGACGTGTATGACGTCAGGTGGAACTTAGCCATTTCATTTTCGGAGACTAGCGATATGTGATCAATACCCCTCCATCGATAACACACAGAAAAATTCGAATGGCCCGCCTGTAATCAAAATTTGGACGACATATTCGGACACCACAAGAGGATAGGAAAAATCACTGTCGATCAGGATGAAGTCCCCATAACTGACAGAATTCGATCGGCGTTTTCTAAACTTTGCCTTCTTATCGCCCATTTAGTCTTACAGAACGCAACACCATCCTTCATTTTATTCGTAAACATACCATGAGCACTGATATGCCGATAATAACAACGCGACGGACAGTTTAATATAGCTCAATATGAAATAATCTACTACGTTAATGTTTGTTACTGAGTTCGTTTCAGTTAAATCAGACCATGAACATCGAACTGAAGTCAGTTGTAAGAAGATTCAAAAATCCGAATTCGGGATTTCGAAGTTTGATTTAATGGTGGGATAGAAAATGTATGACTGGCCTAAAATTTGCCTACTAGGTGTAATGTAGTGTGGTGACCTGAAGATAGTCCCGGTCTACTTGCTTTACTTTGTGTGAAATGCTTCCTAAAATCTTAGCTCACATTGTACATAGGATCTTAAGAATCTGCCGTCTGCTTGATGCATGCGATCGCATTTGTGTGCTTGCGTGCT
>LUCH01019022.1:0-10370 GCA_013368495.1 Paragonimus heterotremus | reverse complement strand
AACCATCTTGTTTATTTTTCAAATTGTTTATTGGCCTCAACACAATCCGGTCATGTTTCATATTCAACACAGAAAATTTTGAAAACTTTCGAATACTTACATTACTTCATCACACTACTTATGAGTAGCGAAAAAGAAAGGTGTCTTACGGTTGCCACGTTGGCCAATGCGGACCACCTTATTACTGCCCCGCATTATATCGCTAGCCTCACCTGTTACCAACCGGTACTTAGGTAAGATTGATTTCCTCGTTCAACCACCGAACATGTAAGTGCACATTCATGATTCCCTAGCGTCGTCATCTCTGTCACATGTATTAGTCAGCTCCCGAATTCTCATCCACTTCAACTCCTCAGTCATTCTCCACGCCATTGACAGACAGTGGCACTAGGATATACAGACGTTTTCTGTCCGTGCCACTGCCGTACCAATAAAATTTTCATTATCACGTGGACGTGAAGTTGATGTGCAACGATTGGCAGTTAAACAATCTATTCTGTGGAATAGAATTCTGGTTCGCTAAAATAGGTTCAATTGGTTGCATTCTCTGGGGACATTCTTCTCGCCATGTAGATGTTAATTACTTAATGTCACCTTATGCGTAAAGAAGAATTGTTGACGTACCAAAAAATGGGATATTAGCGAGACCATCAAAAGCAGTGACAAGCGACTGACTACAACGTGCTCCGCAGTTTAGAAAAAGTACCATCGTACGGTCGAAAACCTTAGAAGGTGCATAATACCAATGGTTTATTCGACGACGTTTCAAGGTAGTAGTGATCAGCGACGCTTTTTTTGAAAGAAAAAAAGCGAATCGTGGCGTCTGATGTAAAAACTGTGGAATCCTGCTATCGAACACGATGACAACTGACTGTTGAATAATCTCGAAAGAAGAGGTAGTATTTCAAAGAGGCACATAATCGATGATGTTTCAGCTAGTTCCGTAAGAGATAAATAAGTGACAACATTAGGCGACTTGACAAACAAGACATGGATGACCGTTCGGATCTTCTGCGAACGGCACACAAAGTTCAAATCACAAAGAAAAAAGCAAGGTCGATGAATCATTCCCCAGATCGATAGTATCACTAGCCATACGTTGCGGGTGACGCTAAGCAGTTTCTACAGTATAACACTGCTACAGCCATATGGTGTTAGCATAAGACACTCGTTCAAATTACTATGGACATTCGCTATTAGAGCGGTTATCCGATTAAAGTGGGCTAGATTAAACAGTAGAAAACTTTTTTGACCATATGAAACTTTGTATAGTGGCAAGGGATAACGTTAAATCCACAATAACTATTAACCGTTAGCGTCACGGTGGTAACTACTTTAGTTACTGGTCCCCTTAGTAAATCCTCTGGACGCCGTACCATATGACTTTTAGTGAGTTATTCAAGCGTTTGACATTGTACACAGCGTGGGCATTACGGATGCAATGACGGAAATCAAACTGATTGAAACGGAAGCCCAAGCTTTAACGAAGCTAAATATGAGCGATGAGGGCCTCATAAACCCGATAACGTTGAGTCGATCACCCATGACGCTCAACTGTCCGCGAAATGGATTAGGGAGTTCATAGATGTCCATGTGCATCTTTACGAAACTGCCAAATCCAGCATTACAATCAACATTGACCACAGGGTCACATAATTCAAAAGACTACCTTTCATCCATTGATCAATACGAAAGCAAGTTCCATCGACTGGTTTTTGTATGAAAACATGGACAAAGAAAATAACTGAAACTGTAACCTTTTATACGGCAAATGGAAAGTTTTATGTTCTTCTATAACATTGGCGGAGGAAATGATAAGTATTCAGTGAATGTGTTGCAAACGACTATCAGTCTTGGTCTTCCACATTCTGTCATCATCCTTCATAGATGGTTATTTTCTCGACAACCTGAAAGTGATGATTGACTCGGGGAGGATTACATTAATAATCAGTCTGTGTTGTGGGGAGTAATCGCAAATGATTGAAGATGTTCTGTTTTCACCGTCCAAAGGTTAATATTAACATACCACTTCAACTGACTGCAGCCCGCTTTCAACTGCTCAAAAGCTGAGTGTCATTTGATCTTGATCTCAACTGATCACTTTATGTGATAACCGCTTACAGTAAGGTGAGAAAGTTATTTTTTGTCTGTCTGTGCTGTATCTTATCAACTATGTTACTGCATAAGTTCACTCACAGCAGGTGCCTTGTTCTCATATACTATCCCCTCCAGTCTTGGTAAGATAATGTAAACGTAGTTCCAAATACAATAGTAGGATATCGATCAACTTCGTTAATCCTAAATACGATGATGCTCGCGATAAATTTACTGTGGGAATCTCTTTCAATTTCATCAATCCTCTTTTCCCTGAAATATCCAAATCTATTTCAACCAGAGCAACGACCGAAAACAACAACTTTTAATTACATGCATGAGACCACAAAACAGTTCAATCGCTCTATATTTTGTTATTGTATTAAGTGGCTATGATTCACATTTGAAGGGATTATCTCAAAGACGTTTCCACTAGAATAATGTGTAATAATCGTGTAAACAAGATCCTTTTGTAGTTGTACATCCACCCTTTAGGTGCATAATCTCTATCTTGACTTAAAAAAAGGCGGAACCATTGATATCCACGATGCATTAAAATATTTACATCCCGTGTCTTCAATACATTTTGGCAACCAGCAAAGACAAAAGCACTAAGTCCCTCTGCGTATAGAACAAGAAAGTGTGCGATAGCGTAATTAACCACAGAAGAGCATCTCAGTCCTATTAAATTCCCACACTGAATGTAAATACAGTGTCATACTGATGCATATTTTCACACCGCATTGTAATGTCTAGTATGTGCGCCATTCGCTGATCACCTGGCTGCTTCCTACGGTTGAAGTTTAGGCAGCGACAACCAGTAAGTTCAAATCAGCAGAGTGTAATTGTGCATTTAACGGCGAGATAGCACAGCAGGCACATGCAGGTAAGACCTCAGGGAAAGCGGTACAAGAATCTGCGAACACAAATCGCGTGAGCTGATCAGATTTCACCTATCAACAAGATGGTGTCAGCAATTCACCAGTACAAAACATGTGCTACCCCCGAAAAGTGCAAGGAATTAATTCAAAATTGAAAAGAATATGTGCCTGTGAATGCGAGCATCAATTAACTTTCAATAACTTCGTCAGGTGCGGCGCACGTTCAAAAAAGGTCCACGAAAAAAAGTATATTTACCGTTTTCCTCAATGAGTCACTAATTAGAACAACATCGTCCGCAGATTTCACACTCCATACTGACAGTCTGCACGTGTTAATTTCAGAAGTGAATGGCAAGTAAGACTGAAATGGAAAGATGAGCTTAACTAAGGTCGACACAACCATCTATAGACAGTGGCAAAAGTTTTCTCTGATCGTGAATACAAGGTCTTCGAAAAAAATTGTATATCATACAATCCGGTTAATATGATAATATTCGTCCAGTTCACTTTGGTGACGTTAAACCGAATGACCATGATCAGCATATTTACCTAATGTGTCATGAAAAGAGACAAATACATCTAGTATATACTAAAACTAATATGTAAGAAATTATTTATTTAAGAACAATAGATCATAAACTAAACTTTGGAAAAATCACATTTTTCAAATCTCCGTGAGTGTAGTAGAAGCAAACAATTACTGAGCTCATTTCTATTGACAATCATGATCTCCGGTAGGTTCGCAAGAGATCGAGCTTCTAATAGCGCTGTTTGGTGAGAAACCTTAAGAATAAGAACTATTAAAAGTGAAACAGCTAGACATAAAAACTGCGCATAAAAAGGTTATTCATATCAGAAAGTCTGATATCTTCTTCTGTGTTAAGTAAATAATTTGCCCTGTAACTAAATGCATTCGGATGGATCCAGGAAATTGTGACTAAGTTAACAAGCGACCAGGCTGACCGCGTTATATCGCACTTTTTAAATACTTCTTTGAAGATAAGTCTAAAAAGAAAATCAGTCGACTGAGGTTGTGTGTATCACACAGAGATAACATGCAACTATGAGTTGAAGAGTAACAGAGTATGAAGTTCACCGTTACCGGGAGATGTGTAAATATCATTCTAAATAGAGCATACCCAAGTCAGTTGTCGCAGATCGTGACTCGTTGATAGTTGATCATAGTGAGGGAGAGTTGAAGTAGTATTTCTAAACATGGAAACAACTGGAATACAAACGCTCCAATTGGGAACGATCACTAATTATGAGCATAACACACACACCGCCGGTCTGTACACACGGGACAAACAGACATAAAACTAACCAGAGTGAGAAACTCTCGAATCACGTCGTGTAATAATGGCGGGGGTCGATCGTGTTTGGGAGATAAGAAAATGGACGGGTTCCACATGGCAGCGCGGGCCACCATCACACCTGCTGCTCCGGTTTGTTGGCGAAAGAATTCAATGTCTTCAAACAGACGAATTGTATCCCGTGAACCCCCGCTGAGGAGAGAAACCAGGGAACAATGAAAAATAAGCCAATACCACAAGACAACTGGAGTGTAGATAGTAACTCAGCACTTATTAACCGAAAGCGTCTTAATATATTTCAATCTCCTAGTAGAAAGACATAAAAGGTCAAGTTCACGCTCTTGATTGGCTGTATGCCTCAAAAGTGAAGCTGCAAGACAGGTTCCTAAGGATTTTCATTCTCCGTGTACATTAAGTGCACCGACAACTCAGTCAAACAAAGACAACATACACGCTACTGAGCCCCATCAACCGTCACCTCGCCTAACATCTCCAGTCACCAACTGTGTGGGACGGGAGGTCCTCAACCCGACAGACGAACCCGAACTACAGTGGCAAACCCCTTGGCGAACAATCTCATTTCTCTAGCCCAGGTCACTACCTGTCCGTCTTGTATCTAACGCCAGTCCACCACAGTGTCCGCAAAGAATGCCCGGTGTGGAAGAAGACTATCGGCTATCCTTAATACACATCCGTAAGACCTAAATCTATGGAAACATGTGCAGTGAACAAAAGAACTCGCTTGAAACTCTGCCAAATACTCGCGTCCTCACCTCTTCGTTGTTTACTAGTTCGTGTCACCCGATACCAGCAATCAAACGCAGACATCGGTGGTCAAATGCCTGAAGATGGTTCACGTTCAATACCTTGGGCGGCCAAGTTTCGTTTCCGTAAAACAACACAACCCTCGCTGTCGCACCATGAAGCATCAGAAAGAGGCCTCTCTGTCGCCAGAAGTGTCCTAAATTAGTTAATATCACCCTAGCCTTAGAAATACGCACTTCTATTTCATTCCTCTACACCTCCGATACCGCAGTTGATGCAGTTTCCCAAATACAAAATTCGATCAACAACCTCCATAACTTCATTATCCAACATTAAATCAACGTAACCAAAAGCAGTATTGTAAAGGCATTCTGCAATTAGAGGTTGGAAACCACATTCCAAAGTATATCTCAGAATGTCAAAAACCGTCTAACATCGTCATTACCGCCTGGAAGTTGTCAAACAACACCTCGTCGTCAGCATGATCAACATCAATCAATCTTCCACCAGGTAGGAGATTTATGCCAGCGTCTTGTAAATCCAACAGACAGCTCACAATCGCTACGTCCATAACAGAATTAAACAAAACATACGATGTTACACAGCCTTAAAGTACGCCGCTCCTAGTGCTGGGTCGATCAGACAGATAACTGTGAACCTCAACCTGAGGTGAAGTATGAGAGTGAAGCGTCGATAAGATGCTCACAAAATTGGTAGATACAACCCTGCGTTCATGCGAGCCCAAAAACGTAGATCGGTTCACTGAATCGAACACAGCCCTACAGCCGAGAAATGCGGTCACCGATGGCCGCCGATACACATTACACTCATCCACCATACGATGGAAACTAAAACGTTGATTAATACAACTTAATCAATAACGAAACACTACTTGTTCTCCCCTAATATCTGTCTCCAGAGCGGCAGCAAATTGACGAAGTATGACGGATCCTAGAACCCTAATAATGACTGTGGTCAAGCCGATTCCCATATGGATTTCACAATAGCCCCTTACTACCTTCTCAATTATGAAAACTGTTACCGAGCGAGTCCAACACATAAAGATTTTCACTGTCGTTCACACTAGCTGAAACAACTGAGTGAACAACTCTACAAACGACTACCCAGATTCTCTGAAAAGTGCCGACACGTGACCACCTGGGCCAACAGCTCTACTGTGGTTACGAACCCAAGTGTAACAGAAGACCCAGTTATTATGAGTGGTCATAAACCTACTTGACCGATATGCTACACTGCACGTTTGTGACGGTAACTTAGCAGAAACAGGCCAGCTAAATTAACTATCACTGCTCCGACCAACGATCTGCACTTAGTACGGATGAGTTTGCTATCTGCTTTCTTCATACCTTCGCCGACAGATGGTCGCCTTGAACGAGTGCCACAGATAAACCTGAACAGTCTGCCAGTGTTCCCTAAAGCAAAAGCGGTCTCCACATCCCTGAATTTCTCCATAAGCCAAGCCTCACTGTAGGCGGTCAGGCTACACTTCAGCTTCCTATGGAAATCAATCCTATATATGGTAAACAATTTGTCACAGGAACATTTCCATTGGCAACCAACAACTTCATGGATTCTTCTGAAATCCAATGCTTATGTAAGCCCCCAAACAACCGTGCCACATGCTACAGCATTTGATTCATAAATGACCCATGAGATTTGGGTCCAGTAGCCATTAGGACCCTAGGCACGATAACTGCTGAGCTTGTTTTCTATGCTAGTTTGGTGTTAATACCGTATCAAATGCATAGCCAGTTTCTCAACAACCAGCAGCCATTGCTTTCGGTTTGGTCGTTGCTCAGAAAAAGTGGGAACAAAACGACAACGTATGTGCCTATATAAGAACGACAGCCCTGAATGAAACCCTGCCACCTAAAAATAACAGACGTCTGGTCTATTTGAGGCCCAACCTCATTCGTAGAATGGGGGCGCCAAGTGTAACAATGACGTGTACGATGTTTAAAACTAGTGCTGACCAAAAATAGCCTATGCTCAACACACAGTTGCAACAGCCGGTGGCCATCACCAGAGAACCATATGATCCTATCCCAAATCTGTCACCTATACGAGACACGGGCTCACCAAGGCGGCCGACCCGGACATTCACATCTCCGGCCAGAAGGGAGAGCGCTCAGATCTGAATAAAATACGTCCTTAATGTCAGCGTCACTACAGTCAGTTGGAACAGAAGCAGACATAATGAAAAGATTTCTGAAGGTTTTGCGTCTGGACCTGGTTTTAACAGAGCCGATCAAGCGGATGGTGCAGTCTACTGTTGGCAAGAATCCAATCTACCTAAGTGACTGCGACCGTCGTGCTGAGGACTATACCTACCCCAGTCTGACCGGTAACGCCGGCCATGGAGTTACCCGAAATGTACAGCTAACGTCGAGTAGACGGTTCTATACATTGCGTTGACTAGTGTCCTGGATTCTAGGTTCAGAAATGTAGCAAACCGACATCCAACGAGCCTAACGTTCGTGCGAGAGCAGCTTGTTGACCTATCTGTTTTATAGTGCGAACGCTGGAAGCATTCTTCCTCTAGGCAAGGGATGGGGGGATTGAAGCTGAAAGGTAAAAGATGAGACTTACCGACAGGGTGTTACAATGATTAGCCATATCTGTTGTGGGACTTTCGAACTCAATTGCATTATAGTGTGACGCGCGCTCAACTCGAACATGTAACTCGACAAGATAAACGTGTGGAACATCTGGATGTCTAAAACTGATGACTCACTTAGCAATAACGGGAATGGACACAGTTTCGGATATGGCACGAATAACCTCATCGTGATTTCGATGTCGCGGTCGTTCGCTAGGTGTACGGCCATGCACAGTCAAAGCCGCCACTCCTGTAGACTCAATCAATTTTGCCAGTGCCAACGTATCTTCAAGCTGGTTTAAAGGGTGAGGACACAGTGGAAAATGACAGGTTAAAATGCATTTGAACGAGCAACTGCAAAAATTCATAACGCAACCGAATATGCAAACATAAATGTTTGAAAGTAAATACCATCCTTCACACTTCGGATAAGCCTTTCAGCTGACTGGCCGAAAGGTTTACTTGAAATTCAAAGTTCGCGATCGAATGTGGGTGGCATTCACATTGGAATAATTTAAATGACCGAAATTTTAACAAATATTTCGCTTAAAACTCACCTTGGGCAGGATGCGAATTTTGCAAGTGACAGGAATACGAAGTGAGGTAGTCAAACAGGTGAGTATCTTCATAAATGGGAGAAGGGCATAAACAAACAATAAGTATGACTGAGACCAAAGAATATTGATAAACACTGTGATAATTAAACTCTGATCAATATAATGTTATCGTAAATGACAGAGTTCAAATATTACAATCAACCTGCAAAACAGAGCTGGAAAGATAGTTTCGTGTTCTGATTGTTCGAACAATATGCAGCCGATTTGATTTTCCCTTCCGTGCACTTTAGACTGGGTCAGAATTTAGACACTGGCTACGAGCTTGCAATGAAAGCGCCACTGTCACTGCCACTGTTTTACTGGCCGTACGTTACGCATTCGCTTGTGGGTCATTTGATAATCTTGATAAGATACTGAGAAACTGTTGTGTTGACTCCTCTAGCCAGAAACCATGAACACAACTTCTTAGTCATGTTGGAATCAACAAATTGCTAAACAGCATCATGACTACTTGTGAGTAGTTGGAAATTTTAAGTGTCGTAGGTTGAACACAGCGGTAAAACGTTAATACACGTCCACACTGTTTTAGACGCGTGTAACGAAGTACTAGCACTAGGCCTGATACAGCTCGGTGAATACGGAGTTGACTAACAAGCATGGGCTCGCAAGCTCGAGCATCCAGACACAGACACCTGGTAACTTTGATAAAACGCTTTGCACATGGAGAACGCACAGAACAAATCAAATTGTTACACATCAATAGTCAGGGGGGTTTAGTGTTTTGGACTGCCTGTACAGTGTCGCCAAGTAAGGAATTACCATTAGCACAGGTTTGGATTACGAGTGTGTTTCCAGGAAGGAACCGCATACCACAAACGGTGAAACCATTTGAAGTTTTGTGCATGATACTGTCAACTGTGGTACGGCACTGGAGATGGGGAAGAGCGAAAACAGTTTCTCATAGGCCAACACTATGGTTTCCGCTTAGTTAGCCTTTGTCTTCCACAGCCGTATGTGACAAGCATACGAAATCAACGGCCTAGTATTTATCGCGATGCCGAACACACCTTTGAATTCAGAAGAGATCCATTTGCGAAAAATCTGGACTTCGACTGGATTCGAAAGAGCGACAGAAACACCATGCCCAAACACGGCAAGCGCTCTGTCGCTGGTTCGAATCCAGTCGAAGTCCAGATTTTTCGCAAATGGATCTCTTCTAAATTATTAAATGAGCCAAACTACTTACCAGTAATACAATTTTGAATCTCCGGCTACTTATTACTCGGACTGGCCAGATAGGACGTCGGCTTCTGTAATCTAGACGCTGTAATTTCCGACGCTGAGCGAGCGTTCTTTACTACCAGTTCTTCCAAACAGCTGTTTCATCTATGGCAACTCGGTTCACCAAGCAGCAGTTTATCGAAGACACCGTGTGGTTGTCTCTGAAACATTGTGCCGACTAGTGACAGATTATTCTTGAAACCTGTATAAAATGTTATATGATAACTGAACACTAACTGGTGAGTCTCATCCTCAGTCGTACCCTTCAATTGAGTTTTAGTAAAACAGGCATATGAAAGTGTGGTAAGGTCTTTCAATTGACCACTTAGTTTAGGAGGACAGGGCGAGAAATGGATGTATTGAATATCCCACAAGACATCAAGCCAATCAAGCGTGAATTGTGTGACGTTAACGGCTACGATCGTCCCAAGAAAGGAAAACCGATACAAACATGAAAGTATGAAGATTGTGCTGGTCGTCGATTCATGTTCCAATGATGATAATAGATCCAGTCATTTAGAACGAGAATCAAGTATAATTTAGGGTTTGAAGTGCGCCTAATTTACCGGACAAATTATGCGATAATACGTAAGTTAGTCAGATTGAACGAATGATCACAAATAACACAACTGCTATACACCGACCGAATGGAATTATTTCACACTAATGGGCTGTGAATCTGTCGACCGAAAGGTTCTAATCAGTTGAAGGCAGATATCATGAGAATTATGGGAAGATTACTCATGACTCTACCACTACCGACGAATGGTTCCTATTCGTTCTTGGTTACTTTGGATGGTCACTCATGTTCACAAAGAACAAGCCACCCGACCTATACTGCTACCTTGCCGAGGTGGTC
>LUCH01019021.1:0-10249 GCA_013368495.1 Paragonimus heterotremus | reverse complement strand
ATTAAACAACCGCACATTCCCTGTTTACGTCTTCGGAAGATTAAAACAAAGAAATCTCTATGGAACAGATTTTCAAGATTTTAGATTCTGCAACATATCACAAATTTTCAACAACTTTAATGGTTGTGAATTATTTTTTAACTAAAAGGTAACGGAGATATTCACGTTCTGCCGATTACACGCAGCTTCTGTATTCGACGTCGCACATTTTTCTGCCCCACGGCAGAAAGCGTTAGCATCTCTGAAGATATCTCCACAGTAGGTACCACAGCGAATGCCTTGCTGACTAAACTGAGGAGGATCGAAACCAACCTTCCCAGACCAGACTGCATATTTCCTCTAGTTCTTGCCCATGGAGCTGCAAAGTTAGCTGTCCCCCTAAGTATCTTGTGTACACTGTCAGTTGCTGCAGGAACAGTACCCGAATGCTGGAAGCCGACGAATGCTACTCTCATCTTCAGAGTGGGACAGCGCAATCAGTCTTGCGACTATCGTTCGATCGCCCTTCTATCATGTGTATCGAAAATCCATGTAGCGTTAGTCCACGATCTACTGTCTAAGCATCTTCTAACACAATCTGTCTCCTGCAGGAAGCAACACGGCTTACTGTGCGGCCGCTCATGCACTACAAATTTGCTGCTACCTGTAGACCAATGGACCCCTGCTTCTGACGGAGGAGAGGGAGTCGATGCTGTTTATCTTGACTTCGCCAAGGCCTTCGACTGAGTGAATCACTCTGTTCTACCCGACGAGCTTTATCGCTGCGGTGTCAAGGGCAACCTTCTCCACTGGCTAACATCTTATCTATAAAACCGTTTCTATCGCGTGCGAGTGGGGTCCTCTGTACATTCTGTCAGACTCAACCCTAGCGGAGTACCACAAGGCCTCATCCTGGGACCACTGCTCTCCTCTATCTTCATCAACGATTTGCCATCCGTAGTTTTGTCTCCTCTGATACTTTTTGCTTATGACACCGAAATATGGCTCTTTGTGCGTAACAGCTCCAAAACGAGCGCCTTGCAGGCTGGTAACAGTGCATTTTACAGCTGGTCTAAATCTAACTCCATCGAGTTCAACACCAGCAAGTGAAAAGTCATACATATCAGGCACAAACACAATTTCCCTTATTCCCTCGGTGGAGTCCTGCTCCATGTCACAGACAGGGGAAAAACATCTTGGCATTGTTGCGACACGCAACCTATCGAGTTCTCCCAATACTGAGGACAGTGCCAAGAAGGCCAATAGCATGCTAGCGCTTCTGAAGCGTTTGTTTGGAAAATTTGAGCGATCATGTTTCAACCACCTGTATAACAGCTTTGTCCGTCCTCGCCTCGAGCAAGGAACCATTGTTTGACCTCCTCATTTACAAAAGAACAAACTAATTCTGGAAACTGTTCGGAGGCGTGCGATAAGAGCAGCCCGTGGGTTGGTTTCGAAGCCCTACACTGAGCGACTTCGCGAGCTCAATCTCTTCTCTCTGGAATACCGCAGACAGAGAGGTGACCTAATTTTAGCGTTCATGATTATGAAGACCCCTAACCATCCGTGCAAATCCATGATCACGTGTGCTGATATTAGCTCACTCAGAGGACAATCATTGAAAATAAAGTGCTAGTACAGCAGACTCGAGCTAAGGCACGGTTTCTTCTCGGTTCGGGTGTGCAAAGCCTGGAACTCCCTGCCGGAACATATCGTGAACGCCACGACAGTCGCTGAGTTCATATTTCGTCTGGATCGCTACTCCAACACTTAATCCAAATCGCAGCATATTATTCTCTACACAGCCACGTATGTATGGTCGTCTGTTGAATAGTTCACACCTGATATGTATGTGCATCTTGCCATAGAATTTCGTGTTTGACAATAGTAGTAGTGCATTTATTAGCTTGTTTGTTTATCTATTTATTCCACGTTGTAGCCCTTAATACAACCAATAAAGTTGCGGCGTGCAACTACCGCTCTGGTGCACAGATTCCTCACCAGAAGACACTGAGCCGTCAAAAACCGTGACTTTCTACTTCTGTCTGTTACCCATTGAACCCATTGTACCGCTTGAGACAATCCAGCAAACTGATGTTTCATAATGCCTTCTGTAACGTACGGAAGTCATTCTGTCAAGGAACAACTTCCCAACGAGTGCGGACGCAAACATGTATGATGCCAAAGAGAATAGATTAATAACTCCTCGCCAATTGACAATTGCAGCCAAGTCGTCTGTCATGGTCGACTTCATCAGGTTGCCGATGTAGTTGATGACAGATCTGCCACTCAATTTGGACAGGTGGTTAACCTAATGATTTTAAAACAACTGAAAATGTGGTTACCAACATCAAGTACGTCCCACCGTCCTCTAGTTTCATGTTCAGCATCTGGATATCCTTCACCGTGTGCATAGGGAAACGGACGGGAAGCGTGAGAGATTTTGGTCAGCCTTTTACCACATGCTGAAACAGTAATGCGTTCAGCTCCAGGCGCATAGCGTGTATTTCCTCTTTCATGCGAACGTTCTGTGTAACCACATTATCGACGGTATTGGTAATTCGCGAAAGTTTGTCGGTGACGGTCAATATTACGGTTGGGGTAGATCTCTGACGAGCCAGTTTTGTGCTTACCTTCAATGTCGTCTAATTTATTTATAAAGGATTTTGTGGAAACTTCGGAATTTCCTTTGTGATACTCTGCTATATTCCATGTGCATATGAAAATGAGCGGGTTGTCATGGAATAGAATTACCTGCCGGGCGATCGCCTGTGCTGATCCTGAACACAGGGGACGAGGGTTGAGGAGGTGGCGTCTTTATGAAGGAGCTACACCACGATAGGAAGTTCATTAGGAATCATTTTATCTGGTGGCAATGAGAATGACTATCTTGGGGAGGTTTTCCATAGACGACAGTACATGCGTCGACAAAGAAAATCGAAGCCCTCAGCGCTTCCTCTGCGGCTCCCCGCCGGGGAAACCTCCTCCAACCCTCAGGTGGTTGCTGAGATTTTCAGAGAATACTCTTCAGCAGTCTTCAATGCGGTTCGGACAACCCGACATCCGATTTTCCCGGAGAGAAATTTCCAGTGCCCACTCCTAACAGCTGAATTCCCTGTGCTCGACGTTCAAGATCTCTTGCTTAAGATCAGCCCATATAGTGCAATGAGACTATCTTCGGATCTTGAAAGAAGCTGCCCTTGGTTTGGCCTTGCCACTCCATAATCTGTACAAACAGACACGTCGGATCGGCACTCTTCCGGAGGCATGGAAAGATGCCGTTGTCACACCCATGTATAAGACTGGAGATCGTCATTCCCCCGCGAGTTATCGGCCGATCATCCTCACCAGCACCCCGTGCAAGGTAATGGAGGGCCTTTTAAAACGCGCCAACCTTAAACACTTCTCGAATAACCTTTTCTCTTCTTCCCAGCACGGCTTTCTTCCAGACCGGTCATCCGTAACCAATATGCTTGTCTTCATGGACAGCCTGACAGACGCCAAAGACAATGGCCATATCTCCGATGTTATCTTCTTCGATTTTGCCCAGGTATTCAAGCGTGTTCCACATGGTCCAGTTGTACATAAGCTAGAAGCCTACGGGATCTAAGGACAGGTTCTCCGCTGGATTAAATCTTTTCTTGATAACAGAACTTTTAGGGTAAAAGCCGGATCGGACCTTCCTTCTCCTTCTCCGATCTCCACTGGAATTCCTCAATGATCTGTGCTTGGTCCGCTGTTGTTTCTAATATACATTAATGACCTTCACGACCTTGCTTCTAGCAATACCCTCCTTTATGCTGATGATTTAAATATCTGGAACGCCTCTGACCCCAGTGCGTTGTAGATTGACCTCGACCGTATTAAGGGCTGGTCAGAAGACTGGAGTCTCCTTCCAAACGACAGTAAGTGTGCACATATGTCGCTTGCAGGAGACTCGGAGAACTTATTGGTGATACATAGTGCGCAAAGTATAACGAATGTCACGAAGGTGAACCTTAAAAGAGACCTAGGGATATGGCTACCGACCAGTTTATCCTTCTCTTATCTTCACCGGATGGCTGCCAGAAAGGGATTCGAGACCCTTGGGATGATAAAATGAGCCTTTCCTCGAATAGACAGACATGCTTTTCACTAGCTATACGGGTGTGTATTAGACCATTGCTTGAGTACGCAAACCAAGTCGTGTACACCGGCTTGAAGAAGGACATACTCGCCATCGAACATGTCCAGCGAGTAGCCACCAAAATGGTCACCGGCTTGCGACATTTCTCTTACGAGTCTGATCTTGAAATTCTTGATTTTTATCCACTTGAATTTCGGAGACTCCGAAGCGACTTAACCCTTACAAACTTCTTCCACACAGGACTCGTGCACCAGTTCTTTACCACAGCGATTGATTACAGTCGAAGGGGTCATGACAAGAAGATGTATAAGCTTCGACCCCGGACCCTTCTTAGGTAACAGTTCTTCTCTTACAGGGTCCTCACCCACTGGAACGACCTTCCATTGGAGGTTGTTAGCTGCTCTTCTAGGGACCACTTCAAAGTGTTGCTAGATTCTCGCTTATTTAAAAAGTTGTTGGATTAGTATTTTATTCTGCTTTGCTAGATTAGCACTTCACGCTGTTCTCGGTACTCTCTGTAAACCCCTCGAGCGGTGCTACATCCTGTTTTCCATGACTACCTTTTAGGTCAACAGAAAACCGCTGACATCGAAATGAACAAACTGACTGGATCCGGGTCACTTGGGCCTCCAACCTCGAGCCCGTGAGCAAATCACGGAACACCTTCTGTTAGGCAATTCCACCGACATGTCCAACAGCGGTGGCGGTGGAGAGTAATCAACGGCCATGGAATAATGTCTTTGCGGTAATGCTGTCCACTTCTGTGAAATCTGACCTCACAGCAGGTATTCTAATTATATTGCATTAAGATATGTGGTAGACGTACATCTTACGCTTGCCAAGACGATCCATGGGAGCAGTGCCATCCGTCGATGGAATGTCAGACAGTTGTTCCAGGGAGCTTTCATACCTACGAGCCGCTTCGAAGTTGTCTACAAAAAAGACCAGTTATAAATTATAGTTGTCAGTGGTTCGATGCATTTTTACCCTATGCAGTTTGCTTCCTTGTGGAGCAGACGCTCCTTTCAAAAGCAATCTGTTGTCTTGCTTACTACTCACCCTAGGTCACAACGTGTAACCGGGCTTGGTAATCCACAATCCCTGAGCAACGCCGACAATGTTGTCGTCAAACTGCATAACGTGAAACATATGAAATGTTGAAGGTGATTAAACGTTAATTCGCTCAATACACCAAAGTAACATTAAAAAGAAGAACACTGGACGTGATATTTCACTTGACGATTATCAAATATGTACAACTGTGTAAAAAATATATCGATCATTCAAACGTCGGAAGAATCCCTTGCATTGAATCTGTTCGCGACCCACCAAAGTGCTGTCCACATACAGATGCAAACAGTCGTAGATGCTCAAGGTGGATGTTGGTAGGCTGGTGTTGAAGAAGTCACAGTGGTTCGCAAACTTTCAATGCGAATGTTCCCCCCCACGATTGTATTTTATAATAGCTGGCATATTTCCCACTAACGCAGCATTGTTCGGTTTTCTGTCAGTGCACAGTGAATTTCACAAATCGTACGTCCGAGCATGCAACGTCGTCCAAAATCACAGTACTTACGGTCACGTCCGACTGATACATTCTTTCCGTAATGTGAAAAAACATCTGCGACGCAGGCAAATTCGGTGAGCGAACAAAACGTAGAAGCCGGTGCATGTGCGACTCAAAAGGGAATGCCAAATAGGAGTCGAGTGTACCATGCACTCGCACATCTGCGCAAAGGTCCCTCACACGGTGCACATTAAGCACCAACTGTGACTCACCGTATAGAGCCGCAAACTGTGACAATGTTTTCGATAGCAAGAACTCAACAGAATCAACGTAGTGCCTGTGCCACTTCGCACTGCACAATGTGTACACGGAAATGGAGAAATTCATAAAGTTCTCATAGCTCTTGTCATCTATGAGACCTTTCTGTGCAACCGGCCCTAAGTACAACAAGACCCGCCGGAATTCTGTTGCTTTCCATCGTTCATAATCCAAGAAAGTACGACATTTCTGGAGGAACTCAGCAAGCATTCATGAACGGATGAGGCCAATTCGATTATTTATCCCCTTATTGATGTGTGAACCAACACGAATGTTACGTTTTAGCGGTCCCGATCTCCACAGTGCGATGATTTTCTTCATGAGTCCTAAACAAATCATGTGCATATAATCCGAAGGGAAATACGCAATCATGTCTATGTTGAAAGATTCATAGGACGAATCACCAAAATGGTTTTCGGACTGTCGTCTGCACCTAAAATCCGCATCACTCCCCAACTTGTAACACACGTTTGGGTAAACCATTTTTCTGTCAATACACACGCCCCAGGCAGTGCACTTCCCACAAGCGTAACATCCCGTGTGATTCTTCACTTGCCTTAAAAGTGCCCTGGCATGCGCATCACCAATCCAGCAAAACATCGACGTGGATATTATAGTTTGACAGCATAACACCCTCCCTCAAAACAGCCTTCAAATCAGCGACAACGTCAGCAGGCTATTCGTGAACACTTCTCGGTTTGCCCTCGCCGCTAAATATTCCGTTGACGAACACTACAACCAGTCTCCCTAAAATGGGCCAAAGCTGCTGACGAGAGCTCTTGAACAAAGTAACCCCATCGATATGCAGCTGTATATGGACGCAGTTCAGCCGTTCATCCCATCTTCATCTGAACACCTGTTCAGTGGACTCTTTCCCACCAAAATGAGCAAAATCACCACTTCAACTACCCTATCGCCACATACACGCGGCGTTCGCATTAGTGTTCGGGCACCCATCGGTAACTCCGGCAACAATTGTCTGAACTTGCGAAGCATGATGCTGGTCGTTCTCAGCGATGAGTTTGCTTCAAAGGCCACATCCAACTTAATGATTATTGCTGTTTTTTCAACGTGCTCACGGTTGCCAGTGAGTGAACTGATTAAGGGCTTTATTTTTAAACAGTACACCTCACCATCATACGCATCTTCGTCATTTGTCTGCTGCATAGCACGTTCCTCATAGGTTGCAACGCAGCTGCTGGACGTCGATGGCATGGTTGAACTTGTTGGGGAATCTTTATGGACGACTTCAACGGTACTTGGGCTCATGTCCTCAGCGTCTTCTGTACAAACAAACCAATGAAGTTCGGAATTACGAACTTACAAGTGTTATCTGACGGAACCTCATCCACTGACGGATTACTGCTACTGATAACAACTCCTTTCTTGCCTGAACTATGCCAAAAACATTCTTCATGCGCTAGCTTGACGAGAAAATTAATATTCGAACGACAAACCACGAGGCTTTTTCGCACGACGATCATCAATCTTGCATGCCAAGTAAACGTAGAAACGGCCGGTCAAACAGAAATTCCCGCGTCGAGTTTTACTGAATGCTAGTGCGGTTGAACAAGGAAGCACGCTTTTAGTAATGTTGGTTCATGGTATTTAATTTCTGGTTATTCAAACTGCGAACGGTCACGCCATACGTCATCTCATACAGAAAAAAACAGTGACTAGCGTGAGACACTCGACAGTCACTGGATGTTCGGTCGACAGACTAAGTGAGCCACTGGGGGAGCCACCAAAATCAAAGGAAGCAATGAATTTTTAAATAAACGTTAAGCAAGCTAGGTTCCGCCGCGATCTTCAGAGACGCTGCTAATGACCCTAGAATGAGTGCCGTTCCCGTGGTCAATCATCCTACAGCAAAAGAACTGTTGTAACGAGGCTGATCGCCGCGTTACTGACACCATTTTTGTTTGCGATTGTGCAAGTCGTGTCTAACTGAACCTACGGTTCTCGCTTGTTTCCGTTGTCTCCTCCTAGGATATTATTGTTATGATTATCCCTGAAAGCACTACTAAAGCATTCAGATTTGCGTAATTTACAGTGGTTTAGCGGTAGTTCAGGGATGGATTTTTACCAGTAGTATGTTGGTTGTTGAAAATGGATATAATCGTCTCTGCGCCCATATATTGCCTATTTATATAGTTCATGAAATACGTAACATGAACGGATTGCAGTAAAGTGAAGGAAGTATTTGTTGTACGTATTGTAGCGACCTAGAGATTTCACTGGCCCGCTTGCGGTATGATGTGTAAAATAGTTCCAAAATTCATATCTGCAAATTGTACCCAGTCTATTAAGAAAGTTCGCATGATGCATGTTGTCCGATCGTTTGTCTGCATGCTATGTGACTACGGCGCGAACACGAACGCACACGTGTGTCACAACACATCCGGTTCAATCGCTCGTCGACGGCCGGTCTCTAGCCTCTCTAGCTAACTTACGTGTAGGTGCCATTTCTAGCGCAGTAAGAGACCATCAGTATATTTCGTGCAATAAACATTCGGTCTCTTCTATCTACGGCTTTTTGTACTTCGCGTCTGGTTTATTTGTACCTGGGGAAAACGACATAGTGCGTCGTGCACTAAGTTGGTGAGCCCGAATTATAATCATTTTTTCTCCAGAATTCTGTTTCGGTTCACTATTAATTGGTGAGCCCTCTCGAATAATTTTTTCGACAGGTATTTTTTTGGTATAACTGTGAGTTACCAGCTTTATATATTTCATATATTCGTTTCTGATTCGATTAATTATTTATTCTGCTATAATGGACGCCCAACCTTACGTTTTGTCAGAACAATCCTAACTCGTGGGTTGCTAAGTTAGAAACCACGTTCGCGCTACGACAGATTAGTTCAGAGCTAACCCGTTTCCACCACGTAGTTACGGCACTGCCACCTCACGCCACTGACGAGGTGGGCGATATTCTGGAGCTACCGGACTCCAGGAAACCTTACTAGCAACTCAAATTAGCCATAATTAAACGCGTAGGTTTGTCAGACCGCCGACGTATTGCTCAGCTTTTGGGTGCGACTGAGCCCCGTGACCATAAACCATCGCAGCTCCTTCGCCACATGCAATGGTTAGCAGGTACGACGCAGATAGAAGAGGCTCTACTTAAAGAGATATGGCTCCAAAGCTTGCCTAAATATATGCAAACATCGTTAACGCAACCCCGTCAGCGACCTTGTCAACTTTAGCCGATATTTCCAGTCGGATCGGGGAAACATACGGCAATACTGTTTCCCAACTCGCTTTGGGCGGTCAGGGCGCGACTGCCACTTTGACTGCTCAAATAGCTAGCCTTATCCAGCAAGTTCAGTCTTTAACGACGCATCGTTCGAGGTTACGCTCGACTACATTCACTGGGCGACACAATAGCCGCTCAGGGTCGCGTGTACCTCACCAATCGCCACCGAACGCTAATCCCGACCATTGCTGGTATCATCAGCAATTTGGCAACAACGCCCGACGATGCCGACAGCACAGCACTTTAGTTCTAGTCGGAGAGCAGGGCAGCAAAATCCTCACGGCGACCGACGTAGCCCGTCCGCCAGGTCGTCTGTTCCTTCTAAGAGATCACCAGTCAAGAATTCGCTATTTTATCGACACAGGCGCTGAGGTCAGCGTGATCCCACCTGAAGCTCACGACTTAACAGATCGGTTACATCTGACCTTCGCGCGGCCAACGGAAGCACTATTAATAGGTTCGGTCAATGCTCCCGCACGCCCGATTTAGGTCTTCGCAGGCCTTTCCGCTGGAACTTTACGATCGCCCACGTCCAAATGGCGACAATCGGCATCGACCTTCTCCAGCACTTCGAACATTGGTAGTATCCAGACGACGCCGTCTAGTCGGTCAAACGACAAAACTTACAGTTACCGGGATTTTGACCGACAAAGTATCAATCAGTCATATGTATCAGAACTCTATGAAATGAACTTCGGCAATTATCCGTTTCACGGGATTCGCCTTGAAGGTCGTTCAAAAGGAGAAACGGTCCCGTTGGCGCGAATCCTCGATTTTTAAATATTTTTTGGAAATTTTGAAATCGGAATTTCAGGCAAAGTATCCACAATATATCAATCGTAAATAAGCGTCGTTGATAGAAAAATTGGAATACATCGAATAAGTCACAAAAGTATCGGCTTTGTGATGAAAACATTTTCCTCCATTTTCGCGAAAATATCCCGTTATTGGCGTTATCTCACTTTTTAAAGTTTTATAAATGAAATCATGGCAATTTTCGGGATGAAATAGTCATCCTATAGCATAAGAGTGCTTTATTTTGCGGCGTTTTGAAGATATG
>LUCH01019020.1:0-10153 GCA_013368495.1 Paragonimus heterotremus | reverse complement strand
AAGCTAGCTGAGCGCCGTAAAATTCGATCTCCTGCGAACCTCCATATGGTTGTAACTGCTGAATCTTGGTTCGCCAATTCTTACCTCGATTCTGAGCCAGACAGCGAAAACATACTGCCTTTCCGTGTACACAGAAAGGAAGATAAAGGTGGCGGGGTGGCAGTCTATATTCATGCTTCGTCTTGGTGGACGACCTTAATCATCCAGAAATGAATTCCCTATCCACTTCGTACATGAAGTCCGTGGACGCCAAATCAACACGTTTCCACGATGCTTCTATAGCATCGGGCTTTACCAAACCTATAACAGGCTATACGTGTTGGTAATATGGCCTCTGTTTGGAGTATATTCTTACCAACAAGGACCAAATGGTCGACGATTTTGAAATAATCCAGCCACTAGGCTTGAGCGTTCATGCAATCATTTTGTGTTGTTTCGTCTATAACACTAATTTTATCAGCGTAGTTACAGAGAACCACAGAAAAATTCACAAAATGAATGTTCATTCGCTGCATTCCCATTTGCTCTCTCAAACATGGGATGACTACACTCTTTCTCACCCGGTTGGTGAACTGTGTACGGAAGCTATTGCCGCCCTTTCCGAAGCCATCAATGGATATACACTACTGACGGCCCTGAAGCTTAACAAGCCATCAAGTCAGCCGTACCATCGGACCCTGAGAAGCTGCATGCACGGACAAATCATGGGTTATGTGGACCGCAGAAAGATCGGAAAAACACACATTCATTCATAATCGATGTACCTTGCTTAATCACAAAGATCAATTTCACTATCACCAACGGTTTGCCAAGCGCTTCGAGGACGATTCGGAAAGCCTGATACGGTTTGCATCGGCGGCTCGTAAAGTTAAAGCGGGAGAGCCTCAACTCATCGATCCGAGAGAAACAAATAACTCAGTTGCCGAATGCACAAATATTTCGGCGAAATTTGGCAGCACTATGTTTGCTCGCACACCAACCTCCTCCAGCTTTCTTTTGTCATTGGATTTAAAAGCACCAACATTTCTGGATAAGCCAGAATACCTTGAAGACTGTTCGACAGATCTACATTGCGTTTCTTTAAAACCCTTTCACGGAGGGCCAAAACAGACTGCAGACCACTTTAGCTCATTATTCACCCGATCTGTTTCCAAGGTAACCCACTAATTAAGAATGAACAAGCATCACTTTTCTTCAAAAGGAGCAAAAGAGATCGCCCTGGTGGTTATCGTCTGACAGCTTTGCTTTTGATTGCCTTTAACATATTAGAAATACTCAGGTAAGACTCGTTTTATAGCTAGCCACTGACAAGTGGATGGATACAGTTGAACAAGGTATCGGGCAAGTGCCGCACACCTAGATTTTATCGAGGCGTTCGACCGTATGAATCACGCCGTTCTGTTTGTCAAGCCGCACTGTTATGAAATGCAAGGTAAAATTTTTTGATGGTTGGAGTCTTACTTCAACAATCTAAAATATACGGTGCGTATAAATTCTGCACTTTCATGTTGCCAAACTGGCTGTAGTGGTGTTCCCTAAGGTACTATTTTTGGTTCGCTTCATCCTATGAAGTGTTTTTATTTCGAATTTGCCCCCTGTTTCCTGTTTGCATATGATGTTGAAATTCGGCATGCCATGGGCACCTCTGATGGCTCAACCAATCTGCAGTGATCTCAACAGTCTGCTGGATTAATCCCGCGCAAGTAAGCTTGTTTTTAATCTTGAAAGGTCCAAGGTTATGACCTACTACCCAGCAAGTGTCACTTATTATCTTGAGAGCTACCTTATCAGGCAGTCCTAGTTGAGAAGGGTATCTGGCCGTTAGTTTCTTACACCTCTCCAAGCTCACTCAACGTGACAGCGGGTGCAAATGGGTTAGTAGTGTCTCACAGCCGCTAAACGAGCTCTTCGATTAGTTTGATCCTCATTACTTTCAGCCACTATGTAACAGTTTCATCCGTCCACACCTCGAAAACGGAACTGTGATCGGGCCACCTTATCTTATTGAGAGAGTACAGCAATTTGCTACCAGGGCCGTTTGGGGCCTAAAAGTTAGGCCTAATGAAATTAGACTATCAGCCCGTATCTATACATTTTAGAGTTCCGCTGGCTTATAGGTGACCTTGTCTCCCCACTTTCGGTCCTCCCATCAACCGGACATCCATTTAGTTCCGTATTCCGCACGACCTGCAATGAATCGCTGTAAGGTCATCCTATCAAAGCAGAAGTCCGCCATAGTAAGTTAAGGCGTCGTCGTAGCTTCTACTCACCATGAGCTTGTAAGATGTGGAATGCTCATTCTGTTGGTTCTATTTCTGTTTCCAAGGTTAGTCTTGACACTTACACGTTACCCAAGTTCCGATACCGCGCCTGTTTTCAGGTTTCAAGTAGCGTTACTGCCTTGTGATTCTACGTCCAGAGATACGAAATTCTCACAAGCTTTTGCTTACCAATCAATCCACTGAGGGACCCAGGCAAACCAAACCGAAATATGGGTGTAACCGATCATTGCAATCAAACACAACTTGTGTAAATGTGACACGGCGTGCGGTAGCAAGCATCGTAAATACGGCAGGGGACATTCACATTTTTTGGATAACTTTCTTTGAAAAGATGTCACAACAATAATCTCGCCTGATCCGTGGAAAAACAACGCGCAGACCGGACATCATAGGCGGATGTAAGACCACAGCAGCCACACGATGTAACGTAGCCAGATGAACCGTAGGGGCCATTCCAATGCTTTGTCCATAAAGAACGATTTTGTCCAAAGATACTTCGAATTTTGTCCTCAGCACGTCCAATGCACATTCAGCATCAGCGTATAGGTTCTTTTCCAACGGCCTCCCCGAAGAAACGCCATAACCGGAATACTCATAGCACATCATGTTGACGTCAAGTTCGGTGCCTTATTTATACATGAAATTAACCATGAGCCCCAGATCTACAGCGTTTCCATGACTGAACAGAACGGTGAGTTTGGTTGGAGGGTTATTTTGCACGTATAATATAGTAATTTTATTTCCTAAGCGAGTTGAAGCGGTCGTTATTTCAATATTACCCGGCACAAAACTCATAAAGTTCTCCTTCAGAAAAGCTGCATACGTCAACGATATCTTGTCTTCACCATTTCCAGCTGACGTGAGAAATTCGTAACTCGCTGGTGGGGGCATGAAGATTAGTTTCACTGCGATTTTAGACGGAACGGGTGGGCAACAAAATAGTCGGAAAATGCTATTGCAAGTTAAATCGTTCATTTCTAATTGATTTAAGTACCAAATGAAGTAAAAAACAAGACCACATTGTGCGCCACAAACAAAGCACCCGCCGGTAACACAAATTTACGAAATTAAGCACACTACAGTTACTATGACAGCCCCATCAGCGCACACACTTGATTTAAGCTATGATCAACGTCTAAGTGTGTAGTATGCGTTTACACCAGCAGCTGCTTCGTTCAGTTCACTTACTCTGTGATCAACGTTGATAAGACGGACAAGAAAGAAATCGGAATGTACGTGTATTTAGACCGTTGAGGTTAAGTTATAATGATCTCCTTCAGTTTTGGCCATAAATGTGCAAACATTCTGGCAGCCGTCAGTGAAGCCTGCAGCCAGTAAAAACTGACCGACAGTCATCGGGATCATAAGCGTCCACGATACGCAGATAGAAGAGTTCTAGCTGAAATGTTAAAAGTGGGAATCATTCCATCATCGAATAAATAACGGCCATGAAAGTTGGTCATTACCTCTAAGGTAAATGAGCAGTGACTTCCATAAACATGGCAAGGTACACTCAAGCATAGTCAATAAGCGGTAAACAAAACAATACGCACGTTGTTAACGACAAAATGGGGGCGTGGTACTCATGTTTACACCGTACCGTAGGTAGAAACAACCAAGTGATAACGTAGGCCGTTTTCCACCAGAAACGCTATAAGGAAATCAGACCGAACATATGATTCAGTTGAATAACTGACAACGAACCGTGGCGGCATAGCTCTCATTAGGAATTACTGTGATGTTTCGTGTACATTGTAAACGCAACGTGGTCGATAATTACAAATTCAATTATATCTCCAAAACCGTGAGAAATTGAGCGTTTCTGGTAGCTGGATTACGTGTTCCACCACGAAAATTTCGAAGGAGGCATTTTCAGAACGCAAAATTGATTAGGAAAGCCAACATGATGGTTTTATCGAAAAAATGGCGACAAATACTTCTCAATAAAAGTGCGAGTATTGACTGTTTTTAGATATAGCTCATTTTTCTCATTGCAACATAATTTTTGTTCTCTATGAATTCCGTATAGTTGTCCCGTAATATGCGTTTTAATATTATATTGAAAATTTGAAAAATCTCTTCGCGCCTGAATGGCCGTTCACAACTGGTTTCCGCCTTAAAACGCCATACCGGCGAATTGCATAATTGTCGTCATAAGTGTCGTCATCTTTCCAGCAGGGCTTATTCTACAATGTTATCCTTTCAGCAGGTCATCTCGTCTCTATCACAGCGTACATCCGGATTTCGTGGAAAGGTTAACGACTGTGGTACCAACGAATGGTGAAGATGGCGAATAAAGTAAATAAAACACAACTTACTTGCCTAGTCTTTGTGCATTTTAATACGTTGAAGTAGGTTTTCAGGCGTTCCTCACGTTTGTAATTTTATAAAAAGCTTGGTACTCGCGCTTTAACAACAGTACGGTTGTCGGAGTTATAATCACGCCTTCCTGCTTGATCACGTCCGAATTTAAACAGAAGCATATGTTTCCACGTCTACGGCATCGATTTTCATTATATTCTACCGTCCGTTTTCCGAAATCACGTAGGATGCCACTCTGCATTAGTTTTTCATCAATCCCTATGCCACTGAACTGCCGCACGTCCCTTGCTCACGTCTCCGAAAGATTGAAACAAAAAATCTTCAGGCAACAGAATTCTAAGATTTAAGGAGCTGCAACATGTCACAAAATTTCAACAACTTCAGTAGGTAGGACATAACTTTTTACTAAAAGATAACAGAGATATTTACGGTCTACCGATTACACGCAGCTTAGTCGTTTGCAGCAAGTTTACATGCACAAAGTAATTTGAGAGGACGACGGTACTGGTAAGGCAACTCTCACGTCGCAGGGAGTTTGGGATTCTGGGGACGCTTAAGGTGATTTTACTGCAGATGGTTCTGATGCCCAGAGTTCGTACTTCTCCCAGTTGTATTTTATTGCCTACCACTTTTGCAACTTCACTTAACGTACTCACTCCTACATATAATCTTGCTAACTTCGGATCTTTGCGTACTCTATTCTACAGATTATATGACGTGCATTACGGAAAGCAAACTTTTGCCGTTCTGTTTGAGTCCTCAGAGTGTCTTGGTAAGCCACTTTGCACGTTGATTTTGTAGTAGTTAGTCGCCTTCACGCAGTAGGCCTGTGCACTCAAGATATAATTTTGTTGTTAATGCTGACTAAAAAAGTTCAGTTGCATGGCTGCCTGTTGTGCACATTCTATTGCCCAGCCAGTGGTGGCATGGAAACAACAGATCTTGTTTTGTATTCCGTGGTTGGTATTCATCTACGGGTTGTTCAAAAACTATCCACTTACAATGTTATCATGCAACTATTGACCCACGTCCTACTGGAGTACTGGTTAGGTATCAGTCGGTACCTGGAAACAGACCCAACTTTTCACTACCCCGCCTACTGTCTGGTGTCTGTGGTGTCTTCGGCCCCGTGGCACCTTGTACGTTGTTTTTCAGGGAAACGCTGTAGGTAGGCTCATTTATCATCGAGGACAAAGATTTCCAGGAAAAATTTTATATAGTTGTTTCAGGTTGGACGTTTTAGTTGTCACCCATCTGTGTCGGCAGTGGTGCACCAACAGCCTTGCAAAAATACGGGCAATTGTTCGAGATATGCCGTAGTAGGCTGACCTGTTTTGAGCTTGTCATATCCGTCGCAATTTGGCAAAAAACAGTGGAAACTCACGGATCGTCCTAGGTGTTAGAAGTAGACGGCGACGTTGTTGAAAAAGTCAACTGCTTTCCCACAGGACGACTGGAAGTTGCAGAGGAAGGTGTAATTAGGCTCACAGGGAACAGAGATGGCGATCTGTCCGAACTAAGCATGCTGTAAGGGGGATCAGATGTTTTGAAAGCAAGATGCAAAATCTTATCGGGTTGAAATGGAAATGTCCCGGTTCGTGGATTCCCGGGGTACTGAACCACCGTAGCTCAGGTGAGTAAGAAGTCAAATGAAATAGTCATTCAGAAAGCGGGACTACTACCAAGCATGAAATGACCGAAAGTGCCCTAAATAGAATGCTGGGAACTTGTTGAAAAGCAGGAAATCTGAATGGTTGGGACCGTCGAACAGTTCCAATAAACTGTTGAATGAAGAATGTATAATCAGCAAACTCCTAGATGTCCATCACGTGGGCTTCGAAATAAAAGAACCAGAAATGGTTGAACGGCAATTATCCGTTTCACGGGATTCGCCTTGAAGGTCGTTCATAAGGCAAAAGGGCGTAAAGTGCGGTCGAAACCAGCATACGCGCACAGTTTGAAGTTGAATCGTGTAGCATGGCGTGCTGCTGTGTAGTCGACGCCGTTTTAGTGTACGTTTGTGTAAGTCGTGTGCATGGCTTACTGTGATGGGTTCATGCCTGTTTCTTGTTGTATCCTTTTGCCGGACCTGGTGGTACCCCAAGTTCGGAGGAAAGCTGTCTCCTGGTGAAGTCCCGTTGCCTCACAGTTAGTCCGTAAGTGCGACGGATAGTCAGAGTAAAGACGCCCGGCTTGTATGTTATGACTGTTCTTTTGGCGCGAATCTTGGTTTGTAAATATATTTTAAAATTTTGAAATGGGGATTTCAAGCAAGCTGCCTGCAGTAGGTCAATTGTAAATAAGCGGCTTTAATGGAAAAATTGAAATACGTCGAACGAGTGCCAAAAGTACTGCTTTGAGGATGAAAACTTTTCCACCATTTTCGCGGAAATAACCTGCTATTGGCGTTAGCTCACTTTCTGAAGTCTTATAAATGCGACCATTGCAATTTTCCAGATGAAATGCGTAATCCCACAGCCCGAGAGGGCTTCATTCTGCATGGTTTTACAGATATGGTCGAACAGGAAATATACGGCCGTACAGTGTTGGCATTGCATTTCAACAGGAACACCAACACTTTTGATATTGAAACATATATGACAACATTTCCAGTATCTTTGTCTATGCGATGTTTGTACTACCTCTCCTTGTTTGCAATGTTTCAGGTGGACACTGGTCGATGAAACGGTGCTCTTAAAATGGTTGGAAATGGTGCTATCATATGGTTGTTTCCGTCTTCGGTGTATATGAAACAGTGTTGGAATAGGGTATCATGTCCCCTCTATTATCAGGAATCTTCAAAAGTAAATTCTATCAACTCTATTGCATTGTTTCAAACTAGATTGAGATCGCATGGCGATTATACAGAACAATATATGGGAACAGATGGACTCAAGCTGTCTGTCGATCACTGGGAGGTATACCTCTTAGCCAATCACAACTTGGTGGTTAGAACTTCAAATGTCTATCGCGGTGCAAAAGCATATTTCTCTCAATATGACAATCGGCGGAATCGAGGATGACAATTACCACGTACCCCAAACGCTTCAAACACAGGTTTTCTCATCACTCCCCGCATGTGTTCGTTTTCTAAATTGTTCATGGTAAAAGTGGTTCGGAAGGAGCGGCTACTAGTGTGAACATAAACTGCATATTCAGACGCTGATCATAACTGAAATCAATCGGGTAGAGCAGGTACCATTGTGATCGTATACTGTTAACGTTGTTGATGGTTTAAGTCAATCGGGTTGAGGATCTACTAGTGTGAACCTACACTGCGAACTCTGACGTTATCGATAGCTTGCGTGAATGAGGTTGAGGCATCTTTTGGCGTGAACCTACAGTGCATACCCAGACGTACGTCATAGCTCACATTAATCAGGTTGGAATAGCTCCTACTAAGAACACTTGCTATATTCGGATACTTTGATAGCCTAGGTCAATCGGGTGAAGCATCTACTAGTATGAACGCATACTGTATACTCAGACCTTCTTCGTGGGACATGTCAGCGGGACCAAGCTATCGATTTCATTATCTGAATAAATCAAAATCAACAATGTTTGATGATGAATCTAAGTGTTTTGTTCTATGTACAACTCTTATGCGTCATATAAGGTGAAGAACTATTTGACGAGTTAGTTCGCGGGGTTTTCCAATCCGGGTAGGACTATGAAGTGGTACTTGGCGAACAGCCAGTTTCCTACTTTGGCGATGGACTGAAAGTGTAATATATCCTGCAATCGGCCTACTTGGGCATGTCTCCAATATTTTCTGCCTGTACATTTCATTAAACTTGGGAAATTTTGGGGTGGGGATCTAGAGGGTGAGGATAGGTAGGCGATAAATTGAAAAACCTACGGATAAATACCGACAGTGCAACCTAACGGTAGTGGCAGTCCGTATGTCTTAAAAAGTAAACAACAATCATCCCACACAGTTTCGGGGATTCCGATTGCTCCACAAAACCTCCTGTACGTGCAAGTTAAGTAACTGTCGATTGTATCGAGATAGTGATCTGAGGTGCTTCTTGGCAAACGAGAAGGTCTTCCAAACTATAGACGAGAACTGATGTGAAATAGCTACAACTATTTGTGAGCCCAGGGCCTCACAAGCCCAGATGACTTGCGTACCAAGACACGGTGACAGTGCGTGTTCAGATAATTCTGGTACATCTGCAGTAAAACTTGGTTGTCTAAAAGTTAAACAAGCACCAGATGATAAGTAAACATGTGGCCTGAATACACATACATTTTGATTTCTCCCGTGTTCTTCTCATCAACCTTGATCGTAGTTTAGATGAACTGGACGGAGCAGCTACTAGTGCGAATGCATACTACGTACTTAAACGTTCATCATAGATTAGGTGAACAGGACGGAGCAGCTAATAAGATCAGTACATGCGGCATAGTTTCGCGTTGACCATAGCGTAAGTGAACTGGAGGGAGCAGCTACCTTTGTGAACGCATACTACTTACCCAGGCGTTGATCACACATTAAGTTAACCGGACAGAGTAGGCACTAGCGTGAACATAAAACATTTGAGATGCTACGTAATCTGCGATCGGCGTTCGTTGACCGGCTCCGAGATAGCCTTCTTGTTTGCACCATTCGTGACCAAAATCTAGTTCTGAAAAATGCAAAAAAAGTTAAAATAAAATACCTTTCAACTACAGTTACTACCACAGCCCCGTCATCTCATACAAACACTGATCACCAGGGCTTCAGCTCCGTATTCTAAACATGAAGTACAAACACGTTGAATAATTTGCCTACCTCGGGTAGCGTACTCGCCCGGCGCTGAAATGTAACTAACATCAGGCTACACTGATGACCCTCGGTCTGACAACCGTGAAGCTCTTTGGATGGTACAACGGGATCCTCACGGGGGTATATGGACAGGTATGTGCAGTGAAGGGGCTGTCAGAGTATCTGCAGTGCGCTGAACATCTGAATATGACGCTATGGATTCCTTCAGAAGTGATTTCTTTCAACTGTCCTGCAGTTTTCAGAACTGGATTTAGGTCACGAGTTGTCCAAACAACTAACGACGGAAATGTGAGGCGTGTAAGCGATATTATTCCGTTCAAAAGGATTCCATATTTGGAAATACCTGTTTTACGCTAGAGAATGTATTCATAATTTAGTCGCGCTGAGCGTTCAACAACGTGGAAAATCTTTGGTCCTTCTCTAAGAAGCCCATTCATGCAGTCAAACATTGAGTAGATCTGTTGGCGGAAGCGAAATCCTGAAAACATGATGACCCAACTGCTGTTTATCTTGCTTCACACGAATATGATAATTACACAATAAAATTCGACATTATTGCATGCGTTCGTTGTTCAGATTCATAAGTCTTTTGCCAACATAAGGAGTTCTACGATTCGCTCAAAGCGATATTAGGCCCGTCTATCCAGTCTACTAAAGCACTGGTAGGCATGGACACCGGCTGTTCGTGCACCCAGCCAGAGGATATCATAAAAGTCTGGCGCAAACACTTGGGTAGCCTACTAAATCGTCCTGCTACCATTGATTGGGTGACCGTGAACAG
>LUCH01019019.1:0-10287 GCA_013368495.1 Paragonimus heterotremus | reverse complement strand
CCCAATCTATGAGTAGCGTATAACTTCTCGAAGTAAACTAAAGTACCGCTAAATACCTAGGGACTATCACTACGGTAAGTTCATTTAAGACAGGAATGCATTACGAGTACAGTCGACTGGAAGTAAATTAACTTCTACATAATAGTTTCAAAATCCGCTTTTTCACTGGGATTCTATTTTACCTCTGACAGTTCCCATCGTACTGGTCTAAGTGGAATGGGAAAGCTCCAATTCAATGAATGCTAGTTCAATTGAGTAGGAAATGAAACAGTCATAAAAGAGATAAACGCCGCCTGATCATTTGAGGAAATCATATTTGGCGCTAATGGTAAAGGAGCTGAAGAGTTATTCGCGTACAAGTGAACTTCTGCTGGTATCGGAAGTGGTCTGAAAATCATATCGTTTACACTGGATGAGCCAGTAACTGAGATACGTGCACCCACAGGCCATGAGTGTTCGTCAACAGTCTTTCAACCCAACAGTAGATTGAAAAATATAAATGATAACGGGAATAAACCAGACCATTCGAATAGCATCTTAGTGCAACAGTCAACGTAAGATAAACAAATTTGAGATAGGGATAAAAAGTACGGATGTCATGGTTGCACTTCGGCTTCACAAAAATGCAAAACTGGTCGATGAGCAGAGCATAAAGACTCGTAAGACATAATTGTGCTGTCTGTTCCTGAAATAGTCTGCTGTGATCACGCGAAGGCCTAACAAACAACAGAAAAGTAGTTGAAAATGACCACCCAGACAATCTTACTGTGGGGTTGATAGAAACGAACAGTGCATTACTGTTTGGCATTCACATGATTCGGCTCAGACCAGACATTGAAACGCGCACGGAAACATAACCGTCATTACATAATCATGAAAAGAAGCACGCGACGCGAAGCAGCACAAATTTAAGTAGCACAGCTGATGCGAAAACACACGATCGAAACGCCAGAAGACTAAAAATAATCAATGAGTAGAAAAATGCCACATAGCACAAAGAGTGGGCGAAACACTCGGTACTCGACATAACAAAAGGGAACAGTTATATATACATATCTATCAGATATATAACTGAAAGTCGAACTTGTAACAGAAAACATGTGAGCACTGTGTACATCCAATGCGAACACAGGTGATAGTAAGACAATCAAGCGGATGGATCCATCATTTTTGCCAAGGGAATTAGCAGTTCGAATAATAGTCAAATGTCTTAGGTTATTAAATGCGCTGTAATGAATTTTGACAATTGTCAGGAGCAATACACGAGAGACCATAATCAGTCTGTCAGAATTCCGTAGGTGAAGCTCAGTTAATCTAACCCGAACATGTATTTCATAGAATTCACTCATCATCGTCACCACAGTCGCCTCGGACCTGAGCATGAAGCATTCCGGTTCGGGCCACCGCTCACCTCAACAGTGACGCAAAATATCCCAACAAAAGAGAAAGTTACTCAAAAGACGTGCTGATACACGGCACTCTTACTGTCTCATTCACAAATGCACCCCACTACCTGTAAGTGTATCACATGCAAGTGTGTAATTTGATAGTTCCGGTGCGAATCGTACACAGAGTCCCAGTAGTTATTCACATATATAACTGCACAACTCCCTACTTTATGGTGGCGGTAGTTGCCCATCAATCACCAGAAATTTGTTGATTGTAAAATATTCGGCATTTTTTCAGTCGACTATACAAATATGTGTAGGAACGAATCACCATTTTTTTGTCTGTTGCGGCTGACTTTCCTTGTCGAACGGAGGCGTTTTTTGGTTGCATAAATTTGGTTTAGAAAACCTGTTTTTCAGAACATCGGCATCGTGAAATGCTTGTTTTAAGGTGATTTAGTGGAATGGCCTCTTCTACAGTCCACAACCAATTTATAAACCGATGGTCACCTCCAGATTCCAAATAGTTACCATAAATCCAGCGTGTTTAAAACAATCCCACATTGTTCGTTGCATAAAATTCTAAATTGGGAACAAACCATGTGCGCAACAGATAATGAATATGCATGTCACGGATGTTCCCTTATTGCATAAATTTGTCCAACCCGTGTTAAAAGTTCGCTAAACGTCATCCGCGACATGAAAATGGGAATCAACAACGTATACTTACCACTTTGGACTGGCTTCGACCGATCCTGACCACCTCTTCTGAAATTCCGCTCTTGTAGCAGTAGCCATGTTGGAATAGCTCGAGAAAGAGCCCAGCTAATTGTCTTAGCATGCATCGAATGAACTCAAGAACATGACAAGCTTGTAATCACGGCAACAAGAAACCCCTCATCTCGACCGTTCCCTCTGCACGTCGCATGTTCATGATGACATGAGTAGAGTGCATTGTACGACCAAACGAACTGATGGCTTTCGTAGAGGGCAACATCCGTTGAATTCGTGTACAGGTTCGTTTTTACTTCAACTCATCACGTTCGTTAATTGCATTTCCGACCCGAGTCATATCGGACCTCTTGGTGAACCCAGAGGATGAGCCCACTTAGCCCTCTGTAACATCCACTCTAGTTGTGTGATTTTGGGTGAAGTTCAGAATTTCTGTAGACAGGAAGAGTTAACCAAAAACGCAAGTCTACATATCCCCTAATGAAAAACTGTTACACATAATTCAATTGTTTGTTTACTGATCTTGAGTAAGACCATTTGAAGAAACCAACCTTGTGCTGTTTACTAGATTGACGGTGGGTACGTTTTCTACCGTGCAAAATAGGAGAAACCTAGTGGAAAGGTTTTCCCTGAGTAAAGAAGTTATGCTCTAGAACTAAACCCACTGTCATATTCTACTAACCAGTAAGTACCCTTTGCAACCTATCGAGAAAGACTACAATGCCGTTTCGGAAAAACGCAGAAAGCAATGGTAATCAAGAACAAAACACGCTTAGAATTCCCGTTCCTAGGTGACTGTAAGGTGTACGTAACAAAAAAGAGTCTAACAGCTGGCAAATCTTGGGCCGAACAAGTTGTAAAGTGTAACGGTTCAGAACACTGTCAGTCTTCTTGTTTACGAACAACTAGTTAATTTGTCAAATCCAACTATTTATACAGATATTGGTATCAGTTCAGCGTGAGGTACATAAAAAAGACATTCTAGTAACTAGCTTGTCTTATCAAACAGTGGGTTGCATGTTTGCTAATTTCTGCGATCTTTTGCCTCTTTTCATTCTCTTATTTAACCATAATTTTGACATTTAAAAATAAACAGAAATCACCTACTTGTTTTATGATGTTGAGTATGCCATAATGCTAAACGGATCCAATATTTAAAATTTGGTTTCTAGCTACTGAAACTTCTGCGGAACTCTATTTCATTGTTATTATTAGTAGTAGTGCAACTTCACATGTAAAACACAACATGATTGGCATACTGACTAACTATATCACAACTCCCTATCCACATTATCCGGAAATTTAAACACATGATTTTTTGTATGGTGAACAGCAAGCAAGCAATGTGTACTATCATACATTGCAAGCCCAACATGGCGGCAAAATGTGTGACTATGGAACAACGCTACGGCATGTGTGTAGTTAACATGTACTGCCTTAAGGTCAAAAATTGGCATATGCACATATGCGATTTATACTAGAGAGCATTTCTTAACCATACGTGTCATACTGTATAAAATTTTTTTTTTATTTGCAACAGACCTTAAGAGGAGTGTGTGCGTTTGCTATTGACAAAACACACAATCGGCTGTGTACTGATTCGGTACTTTCTCATGTTTTCAACCGTACTTTCTTCTGAGAATCTGACGGACACACATTTTCAACCAGATTGTTGGTGTTTCATTTGGTGAGAAATTTGTCACACAAACAATCTTTGGAGGCTAATCAATGTTTGTTTTTATCGATGCCGTTTTATGGCTCGAATCAATACAGGCATGCGACTGTAGTTAGTCGGGGCAAGGCTTAGCCCGAGCAGCTCACACATAACTTGTCCGAGAATATCCCCGGAAAAGAACAACCTAGCTAATTGGGTTCGCCAATGGACACTTACTGCACTCATTCTGCTTCATGGTCTGTATGACTGGGTCGCACATGGCAACTTTCGCCCATCAGTGAGTCCATGCTATGTGGGCACACAGTCCACAATCTGTGCGCTCATTAGACAGCAAAATTGCCTGTCTGGCTCGTCATCGAGACACAAACAACAGAATGGATTTTGAACGGTCGAATCGGCCAGGTGTCTCGAGGCCTTGTGTCGGTTAGGCTCAAAGATATTGATGGTCGGCTCTGTTTCTTGTAACACTCGAAGGCATGTTGATGTGCTTCACCGATCAATGATTGCGTTAGGCTAGCTGGGCCGATCAATACGAGCAATTCCGTTCGCAGACAAGTTGCCTGTCTAACTGGCCCTGAAATTAGCTTAGAGTAAGAGAACCAGCAACCAGGCTATGAACGGTCTGGCGCGAGATGCGTGCCTCGGTGAATGATTCTGACAGGGGAGAAGCGAACAAACTTGACGGTACAGCAGCGGTCGACTAGATGATTCATTACAGGCTCATTGGCGGACGGGTTGTCTTTCTTGCCAGACAGAAACCCTGATAAATGTGGGATGTATCTAAAATGAACCTACTGAACACAACCTCAGCACTTCGATGCTTTCCACGAGCAATACGTAGGCATCGCTCCTATTGCATCAGTATACCTTTCGAGGTCGTTGACTCGCCGAAACTTTCCGAGTTAACACGACTAAAAAAAGTGACTAAATTTAGATAGTTAATAGTTGTCACAGTCATTTTTAAAGCTTACTGAAGTATGACTTCATGTTCATAGGGCCTAAATTTTTTCGCTCCGTGGAACTTTGGCATACCCAGTGTTGAAGTTGCTTCCAAACTTTACTGTGTTGAAGTTCGCTGCCGTTTGTTGATGGCTCACAGGGCCAATCATTTTCATCGGTCTCAGTTTATGTTAATTTTGTTACATACCATCATAATATGCGTTCTTTTGTCGTAATTATGTTTCCCGTTACGCTCAACCCTGGCTCGATGCTTGACGTTGGTGATGAACTAAATTGACGCTCTTGATATCTTTAGACCTATTGTACCATTTATATGTTATTGACAGACAGCCAATTGATATACTTGATACTCACCCCAAACTGAGGGAAAAGTCGAATCTGTTTGTAGGTTGATGCCGTTTATGTACTCTTTTAAATTCAATCGAAGTTCTCGACCTCACAGTTTGACGTTTGGGGCGTAATTGAGGTCAACTCCATCTCCACCGGCGTGATCGATTCAACACTAAGTATTTCGATGGTTAATATAGGAAGCAAGATGTAACTGGCTTGAATACCTGGAAAGGCTTCTAAGAAAAACAGTTGCATTCATTATCTAAAACGCCAGGTCCATTTCACCGACACAGCGGGATACCAGTCAGTCGCAGACAGGCTCCTTAAGTGCACGGTTAAACAGGTCTGTTTTCGAAAATCACGATCATTTCCTGTTTGAAAGGTTGTTGTGTGCACAAGATCGACTGATAACGCCTCGATGAATAAGTGCAACAACGGGGTGGTGTTGTACGATGAAATAATGAACGTTTTACAAAACACGTTGACTTGTCGAGCGAACTATGGGGTAGGAAGATGGTCGGCCTTCATCCGACTTCTATCCGTTCTTCCTTATTTTAATTCTTAGTGGTCTGGTCAGAGCTGACCCAAGCACGAGTAAAACATGACTGAAACATGAAAGGAAAACGTCACGCTTCTCAAATCATCGCACTTTTATCTATGTACGTTCATTTCCGAGCGTCGATTACCGCGGTCCGATCTACTGAATGCCACTGACTGTTCGATTGAACGATTGTCATGAAACTCCGCCATATTTGCTACTTCTCTACTTCACTGGACACCACATCACTAGTACTGTGCACAGTCGAATGAAAAGAAAGAATGCAAACACTATCAATTTGATTTAAGAAGCGCGAAGTTTTCTCCTAAGACAACGTACAATTGTGTACGGTGTTTTACCAGCCGATTAGGGTAGTGTCTGGTGATTCTCAACGGACGAAATGGTTTGGAACTGCCCTTACCTTAAGTCCTCGTATCCCCAATCCGCCGACCATTTGCTGCAGAAACATCGGCTTGTTCCTTCCAGTTAATCTGATAACAACTAATGTATATATTTAATCGTTATCAGCTGGCATCGTGTGAATGTTAATGAGATCACCGAACCATTCACCTACCAGTCCACACATACGGACTCCCCATCGGAAGTTTCGTGCTGAAATAACAATCTATCAATCTGTCTTCCACATCCCAGTCGACCGCAGAAATTTTAATCGCGAAACTATCGAATGTGGTGGACTTGTGTTGGGTCGAATGAAGTATTGATTGGAGGAGTTAACGGTACTCAATAAAAGGTCATGTAATTCATCGGTACCAAGCCGCAGATAGGTCAAGGAGAACAACAACAAATTGCTTCATTCACCTTGCGCATGTGAGTAGTTTGTGAAACAAGCGTTGGGCTACAATTTAAAGCCACCCTTTTTCATATCATATCCGAGATAGCTAACTGATGCAGGCGGTCCCTTTCATCTTTTTGTTTAGAAGCAAAATCAACCACAGTTGAAAACAATGTATATATATACTGCAACCAAATAACTTCAAATAATACTGTTGTGACCGAAAAAGACGCATGGCCTGAGGATTCGTTTGTCACGCAAACTCCCGTATAGGTCGTCAAAAATTAAACCACAAACGCGTACACCCATTTGCACGGCAGACATGCATTCACACACATCATTGTCATTCGTCTTGGTGGAACTTCTGCCATAGCACGTACACACTATTCCGATGGTCTATTCTCTTCTGTCGTCTTCCTGGCGTTCGAAGCTTGCCCTTTTGTTCCTGAATGTCGCCTGTGGGTATCTTACTACTCGTGAGTAGTATACTACTCACAACGAAACTGCCTGTCATACAACATTACTAATCACATATCCTTATATCAGATGCTTCGTCAAGTCCAAGTAATCGTAAGAACAAAACCCTCCTTAGCAGGCTTCGATCAATTAAGTAACCATGTCTCACCCATATTATCAAATTTACCACTGTACTTACCGAAAGTTCAGCGATGGTACAGCGCCTGACAAACTCAGTTTGTGTGCACACCCGTCTTTAGGTTGATCGAAATTACGGATGTATTTCATGCAACATTTTGATTTACTCAAGTCAAGAAACTAACGTTTCATCCACAAGACGATTGCATAGCTGACGAATTAAGTTCTGCATATCGGTAACTATGTAATCAACTCTTCATAACCTTTTTGGATAACAGTTTGTCTAAATATGCACAGAGAGGATCAATATCCTGGGTTGTACGGGATGGAACTAAATTCATCGTTTGTCTTGTCTGTAGAAAACCATGGACGGATGTCTGGGGGTGGACCAAATGCCAAATCGAATACTTTTCCTTTCGATAAAGCCCAAGACAACCATAGGGGTAGAAGAAATCCATTTGCGAAAAATCTGGACTTCGGCTGGATTCGAACCAGCGACAGAAACACCATGTCCAAACTCTGGTTCGAATCCAGCCGAAGTCCAGATTATTCGCAAATGGTTCTCTTCCAAATTATCAAATTTGTCAAACTACTTATCAGTAACCATAAGTGTGTTTATGTACTTGTTGGTAAACACGTACACAGTGTGTACCAGTTTTCGTAATTACTGACTCTTGGTGGTAGTATCTTAATGGGTGAACTAATTGTGTTGGCTGATTACGTACGACTCATAGTGAACGCGGAACTGATTTACCGAATAGGGAACTTTAACAGCCTACGCCACCCACTGTACGTAAAAACACGGTCATATAGCTTGCCAGAAAGTCGACAATGTGATTGCGGTATTTTTTGGAAATCTGGACGATACAATTTACGACCGGTTTAAGAAAAACAAGGTAAGTACTGTATTTCCAAAATTTGAGGGAGAGGTCCTTTTCTTTAGTTGACAGCTCAGTCTCCCCTCACAGTAGACATACTGAAGTTATGTAACTGACAGTGAAAGGTTATATTTTTCCATTGGCGGTTCGCTCTCGGCACGTGATTGTTCAGATCATTCCTACGGAAAATCACAATCGTTTCAATTAACAACCTCAAAAGAAAGTTACCGTTTTTGATATATAGCCTGTGCACACAATCCATAACATGGTTCGTTCAAGAAGTATGACTTGATTGTACCAGACTGACATGGATAGACACTGTCCGTCACGGATTACTCGTTGGAATTGATTACAACCAAAAAAACATGAAATAATGATCCACATTTCTGAACATCACTCATCTCTGGTCGAAACCTTTGTATCCAGGTAGACTTTCTAGCAAATGTAGCAAAGCTATCTATTTATCACGAACTACGGTTGAATGCTGATTGTCATTTGTCAATCGTTGTCATTCGTTTCAAAAGTTTTCTTAAGTTTAAGCACTTGTCTAAACCAATATAGACACCGGCAGGTAACCCGCGCACTCAAAAGTACGACTTATGCCATGCACTGGCATTCCGTTCCGTCGTGCTGTCCCTGTGTATTGCTGCTCGCATGTCAATTCAATGTATCGACAATATATTCCTTATTTAACCAGTATGTTCTTCTTCTCTCTAGATTGTCTGGGTTCTTTTGACTCTTCACTATCCCTCATAGACTACTCATCGTTATTTATATATAACATTTTATGACACAGCTTCATACCCTGCTCGGTTTTATGCTTGTTCAAACTTAAGTAAAGATAACCTGAGCAAGGTTGGAACCGGTGACTCTTCATCCGAAGTTCGTATCCGCTCGAGCACAATACAATGTACATTTGAAAATACAGCCACTGAATCCGTAGTAATGACCTACTCAGTCAGCGAGCTTGATAAGGTTGTTTTATATAGGTCGTTTATATTTTTTTTGAGTTGTTTCTTCACATTTCGATAACCAAACTCACCCCTTTGGGCATACATTCAACGTTTCCCTGACACACTGTAACATCCGACTATGAATCGCTTTCTGTCGGTAAAACACTGGTGATTTTCTGTAAGTGAGTTTTCAGGTAGCAATTAAGCATTAAACCGTAATAAAAGAAGATTTACAACCGAATGGCACATGATCTAGCGTGGTTTAGTTATGAGCACTGTTACAATAAATATGCACAAAAAAGAAAATATAAGGCCAACGAACACACAACAGACTGCGTATATTCGAACGGTAATAAGTAAATCAACCGCGCTGTCGAATTACAACAACAGAACAAAATATAATGTTATATATGTGTCTGCTTTGACCAGTCTTTTCCACCTACCAAAAATGCATGGACTTGGATTTATTACGTAATCAACCGATTCGGGTAGTCACTTTGTTGTCATATTGTCTTTTTGTCCCTGCTAGCCTGAAGGACAAAGAGATAGCGCCAAATACAACGTTAATGGAGAGTACTGATACTGATCTATATTTCGTTGTGTGATAAATCGATCATACGACATCATCCGTTTTTTAGTTTCGGCTGGTACACGAGGACTCTTAATAGGTTGTAGAACAAAACAATCACCCAGTTTCAGGTTAGCCCATAGTGTGTGTTCAGATGGATTGTCGGGAATTGGAATTGTTGATGAAAGTTTAAACGTCCAAGTATAATAACAAATGCTCCCTCCCGAAATCATAGCTGTTTTGTCACGTAGAGTTTGCCTGTCTGAATAGGGGAGAGATTCACCAACATATATTTGTCGAGGAACCCTGTTCTTTCGTGTCATTATTTGGGGCTTGATTTTATTTTCATGGTTGTTTGCCAGTCAATCACAAATGAGAACCATTGATGTATTGCTGTCTATGATGATGATAGTGATGGTGATGACGATGATGAATGTCCGGTGTCATTTTATCTCACAACTCTACCTCGTCACTTGTTGTGACAACGGTTTTCAGTAAGTTAAGAATGATAGCATCTTAGGTCTCGCATCGCAGAATTCAATTCGCAAACCAACCCGTATATTTTGCATTACACTCGTGTGTTTTTTCTCAAGCTGGTTTGACTGTTTAGTTTAAAATCTTTTCTGCACCTCTTGAGTATGGTTTTCCGCAGTTAACCAGGTTACTTGAGCATATTCCCTAGTGCAGCTGTTTCCAGTACGATGTTTACCGCTTGTATTATTCTCAAGATAAGTATCGTTTAAGATACACTTACTGATAAACTGTTCCCCTATCCTGTTCAATGACTTTTCCAAACTGCCTCAGCTCAACTGTATTTCTTCCGTACGCAAGAAACATAAACTGGTATTTGTTTGTGCGAGATCGTATAATAATTTGAT
>LUCH01019018.1:0-10300 GCA_013368495.1 Paragonimus heterotremus | reverse complement strand
CTGAAACTGTCAGACAGCTCACCATAAACCCTAACCTGAGCCAAAGTATGAGAGTAAAGCGCCGACAGTATGTTCACATGCTTGGTCGGTATACCCCTTCGTTTAAGCGACTCTAAAAGTGTAGATCGATCCACCGAATCGAACGCACCTTTGTAGTCGATAAAGGCGGGAATTGTTGACCGGCAATATGCATGACGTTGTTCCGGAATTTGACGAAGACAAACACTTGCGAAGAGGGATCCAACAATTCGACTTCACCTCTCAATTTTCGAAGTTCATATGGTATAGTAAAAAATAGGTAACCAGCAGATACACTTTTACCACCTGAACTAGACCACATTCACTTACCAAATTTGCCCAATAAGGCAAAGCGGGCTACTTTATAACAAAAGGACGATTTGCGAAAATGCTTGAACTTACCAGTGAAGTTAGTCCCATTGTAACTTTTCAAACATGATGTGCACATTTTGTGAGATATACGCAGTATATCCTCGTCCCTATGTCCCAGAATCTCTCAAACATGGTGTCTGAACATTTTCACTCATTGCGCCACTCAGGTAAGCGTCCATCACCAAGCTACTAGTTTTGTATGACCACCTATGAAGAAAGACCTATGCCTTTTGACTCGATGATTTATCTGTCAGCGCAGTAAGGTCCTCAAGAACACTATCAACAATCCAGGCACAGACCCACTCTCTGACGTAAATATTGGTGTTGTGAATGCCTTGCCCCATTCAAGTGGAATTAAGCACAGTGTGAGTGCGGTCGCCAGATTTACTCGCCGACCTATGGTTGTCCTGCGCAAGGACAATTCGGCCAAAACTACGTGAAGGCGGTTGTATAACACTAGACCGCGAACTTTAGCGCCTCTTCAACCAAAACAACGTCAACCTGGTTTGTTCCGCGAAGTGACATAGACTCTGGGTTATCTGTACATATGCACAACAGCGTGTCACTCTTCCTTAAACGGACTGATAGGACGTTTCTATCGTACTTAAAAGCGTCGTCGTCACCCTAGGAAGGCGTCACAAAATAGAGCGAATTACTTTCCGTAGCTTCACTGGGTATCTCCTATACAACACCTCCTATACAATCAATAAAGACGTCAATGGAACTGAACTGAAATTGGTTTAGGGAACTACTCTCTGCTTACCTGGTTAATTTACACATCCTCAAGCCCCAGCAACTCTATCCGCTGACTGTGTCAAGCGAGAATGCACAGTCGATATCCATTTGACGCCAACACCCAAACAGTGCTGTCTGGAACAACAGCCACGTGGGCTGAACACTAGCCCCTTTGCCATCTTAGGTAATGATGCGTCGGTGAAACCGCTCTAATCATTTTACGATGGCCTCCACACAGCACTTCGTTATGAAGACTCTGACTGCTCCACTGAGCAAAGTGGGTAGGTGTCGTCTGCCTGGATGGGGTCCTCGTGATCACTCAAACCGCTGGTTAGAGATGCTATCTGAGATGGCGATATGTCGCAGTCAATGGCGTACCTGTATCCATACCATTTCTAGTTTTTCCGGCTAGTCTTCTTTTAATAACTTTCACTCTCCTTAGTAACGTTTTCTTCTAGGATGTTTCACGTCACTATTGAGGTGAGTGGCGGCCCGAGTCACAGTACCTTTTGGTCAGGCTCATGGCTGTTATGAAGATGATGATGATGATGGCAAATAACTGTAATATGGCAAGTATTATTTCGTCTCTATCAACCAAATTAAATCTGCACTTTCTGACCTCAGAGAATTCATCCTATAGTCATAACACCCCTAGTAAATCTCTCGTGTTAGACAGCCGGACAGGAACAACACCGATATTACTCCTAAACCTTCCATCACTACATGTGCCGGCAGGATGGTACATCTTCTTAAACAACTGGCTGATTAAACACCAGCTTTTCCTATTTTGGCAAGCATTTTCTTCCGTTGTCATCAACAAACGTCCAAGTGGAAAATTCTGTGGTATTTTTTGCATACATCTTTTGCTATTACATTCTAGGTAGTTACGTTTGTTTCTGTGTTTCGAACCCACGATGTCGTGTTGGCAACGTGTCGCACTCCTGTCAATAATTCACGTTGCACCGTCTGTCGTCTGTTATGCTACATAGTCCGGCAAACTGTGTTGGTTACTAGAGGCGTAACACACGCCGTCAAGGTGAACGGACCACATTGGCGATTCGTTACATAACGTTTTAAAGGAAAATAGAAGACCTACGAGAAAAACTTAGTAACACAAAGTGGATATACAAGGCAAACTAGTGGGAAAAAGAAACCTTGAAACAAAGAGGAGGAGTAAAGCCTCCCTTGCCACAGGTCCTGTTTTGAAAAAAAGCAGACATACTTGGCGCTGTGACAGGTCTGTAACAAAGAGTTGATGAGCAGGTTGAGACCGTCCGGGCATCACACGAGGGAAGACGCTTCATCGGTAAAATACTCGCGCACTTGGGAGAGGCTAATGAGATAGTCATTGGTAGGGGGAGAAATGTAGTGATCCACAGGATACCAGGGCCAGTAACAAAGGAAGGTACCCAGCGGGAACGCGCAATATATCACATGGTGATCCTTCTACGAACTGTGAACATTCTAGGACACGTGACGACTAGGGAAGTTCCAAAGTTGGGTGAGTGGCAAGAGACCATCTCGGATACCCCTAGACCAAAGCCTATGACGGTCGACTCTATTAACCCTCGACAAAGAGTTTTCTGGAGTCCGACAGAATAAAAAGGTACACGACATTAGGGGAGAGAGTGTAAGTATTCTAGGGGAATCATTTAAGCAGGCAAGAATGTAGCGATTTCGAACGGATAGCAACAGGTATTTTTCTTCTCTGTCCGGTACTACTGGAAGCACCTCCAGGTTGCTGATCAGGAAATGATCATCAACATGGGAGCTAACTGGGAAATAAGCCGGGTTCTCCCGGCAAATAAGCAGTTGCAGAAAATGAACAGTAGTACAACCAAGGGGTGATGGGTTCACAGTTGGCAGCTGGGTTTCCTATAAAATGTTACACAAGCTCTTTGACGGTATTACGGCAGCGTATTTCAAATCGCCATAAAAGTCTCAGATGTCACAAAAGGGGCACATGGGCCTCCGAACAGTGTGCCTTCCGTCTGATGCGCTGTTCGTACGGCGTACAGACATTACCAGTCCCCATCAATCATGTACAACCCCCAGGGAAAGGCGTATGAATCACCACGGTCATCACCGACTCTAAGAGGTACACAAAATTTGTCGGGTACCTTGAATGACTGGACACCATCCAGACACCGTAGGAAACAACTTGGTCACCGGATCCCGGCAACAGAAGGAATGCGTCTCAGCGACTCAATCGGTCTTGGACTCCTTGACTAGAGAAAACTAAGAAATCAGATCCTTTCTCATTGGTGAATCCTCGAATTGCTGCACTGATTCTGTCGGAATCTACTGGTGTGTGCAGTGGGCATCTTGGATGGATGAACTTTATCCGATGGACATATGGGCCAAATCACTACAGGTTACAGCGCCCAAGTGGACTGTGAACTTCGTGCTCCCCTCCACTGCCTCATGGATTATGTTACTTTTGAACCAACCGTCCAGGATGGAGACGCTCAAGCCAACTCCCGTATTCTTGTTGAACTCAAACGTATAACTATCACGAATTTTGTAGTCTTCTTGTCACAACTCTTTGGCCGAGATGTTAACAATCGGCTTCGCCCTCACAACACATTTTACCGCACAAAACCAGTTTGTATTGTTCTCCCTTCTGTCAAAAAACTCTTTACTTCGTGACTCTTCAATGCCATTTTCAAACCCACACCAGAGATTCACCTCATTTGCCGACGGCGACGGAAGTCATAGCCCCAATGATAGTGCGTCAAAAATCAAAGCAACCTGTTTGCCTGAAGGACATAAACTCCAATTCGCTCCTCAAACAGCATTTAAGTTTGCTATCCCTAATGTTCGAACAATTGTGCAAATAGGCTAGCAGGTAGCTCTTTCACGTAATTCGGAGACCCTCACCATGGATACGTGTTTTCTTGCTGAAACTTGGTTTCAGAGTTCTACCTCAGTGTCACATCTCTAATCTTCGTCAGTCGCCTCATCATGTAGGTACAAAGTACGCCTGTCTGGAGACATTACGGCTCAAGAAACTGATCAAGTTGATGTTGGAACTGCTTTGAGTTCAAACAAAGAGAAGGCGCTGCTTGACTGGATCCGCGTCAACAGCGGCCTTTGCGTTGACAGACTCCAAAGTGCGGTTAGAACGTCGAGTGGCGCCCATAACAAACGCTGTCTGTCTGTTGTTCCGGCATATGCCTCCACAGGCTGTAGTGAAGTCGCAGTCAAAGATCACTTTTATCACCAGTTCGCTGACCTTCTAAACACCGGCCTTTGCACGGACATTGTAGTACTAGGTCGAGACTTGGACAATCAGATAAACAGGTTAAACGCTGACCAGCGTGACTCAGATGGCTTGCACCCTTACGGTACTCGTCGAACAGACAATGGTGAACGTTTGTTATAGCTCTGTGCTGTCTGTTTCTGGCAAGTGCTAATTTTCGACGTTTTAAGTACGAACGCGCCACCTGGCGACCTCCATCGCCAAGTCAATCGTGAACACAGACTGACCACATGACAATCAGCTAGTGGTGGTGTGAATGTTTCCCAGTTTACCAGTTAATCTCGGGCACCTGCGTGGATTCCGATCATGCACTGTTACGTGCCAAGTTCACTTTGTGTTCTGGTGGGAGACCACTTCACCGTCAACCACAAACTGATGTATCTAAACTAGCAGGGTCACAGACGCTTTATGCTTACCAGTGTGCGGTTGTCTCTAGTATAGGTCTCCACCCAACACACGATATAGAAGTACATTAGGCACATTTACGGCATGCAATGCATAAGGGCGGTACTGCCTAGTGTGATACTACTATTCGTTGAACTGCCAATCGCTTGGTCTATATGCGATCACCGAAACATCTCGACGTTCACCGTAATACTCCGCCCAGCGGTGGGTTTACTTCGGTCAGCAGGGCTACTTGTGTGAGGCTCCGGGATCAACTACGTGAGGGCCGCGAGGCGTGGTAGACTCAACGCGCTATCGAGATGGAACAAGCCGCTGTTACTGGAAACTATCGAAAGGTTTTCCATCTAATCCTGGCAACCCGTAACAGGAGGTCAATTGTGAACAAGGTAATCTGTAAAGCCAGTAGTGAGCCTATTTACAGTTTGCAACGACGGTAAGTGCGCTCGGTTGAGCACTTCTAACAGTAGTTCAACCGGCGAACGCACCACTGTCTAAACCTGCTGACTCTGCCCATGTTCATTGGTTTGTTGATTTTTCTCCCCCTTCACGAATAGAAATCTCTCTCGAGGTCGAGTTTCTGAAACATCGCAAGGAACCCGGCCCAGACGAACTCCCTCCTGAACTTTGTCTAGCTGAAGATCCAGCTTTAATTAAAGAACTTGCAGGTTTACTCCAGAAATTCCGGATCATCGAAGTTTTCTAAATGACTGGGGTTTGGATAACATCGTCTCAATTCCAAAAAAGAGCTCCCGCACTTCGTGTGCAAATCACAGAGGGATTGGCCTGAGTATTAGTGCGTCAAGGCTGCTCGCATCCATTGTACTTCGTAGACTAAGCAAAACGCACGGAAAACATGTCTATGAGAAACACACCGAGATTCGTCCTGATCGTGTCTGCATTGATCAGATCTTCAAACTTCGCCAGATGCTTAAACTCCGCCATCCATATAAAGGGCCGACGGTTGTTACCTTTTCGCACGTTAGGAGGGTCTTGGATTCGGTTGACAGAGTTGCACTCTGCGATTTTCTATCGAGGAACAGTGTATCTGAGAGATGTGTAAACATCATGAAAACAATTTATCATCACCCCTTGGGCTTATGGCACCGGGTCGCGACCATTAGCATCTTAAGTAGGGTGCGACAATATCGTCCAACCTTTCCCTTCCAACTCAACTTGGCAGTAGACGAGATTTCAGAGTGTGCCGTGAATATGATAGTGTGGAAATGATCTCAGGCACTCGACTATGAGACAGAGTACGCAGACAACATCGCCGCAATCTGAGATGCCACACGGGCGACCTAGAACACCTTAGACAGATTCGAGGTTTCAATTCGCCAGTATGGCAGGGCTTTTGTATCTATTAACTGTAAGCTGCTGTTGCACGGTTTGCACCGCTTTACGCCTGCCCTCACCCTTGGTGATAAGCAGCCAAAAGTAGTCGAGAAGTTTATGTATTTTGGAAGCTGTATCAACGCTAGTGGAATTTCCAGTGAGATCACAAATCCCATAACATGGCACTTGTCAACTTACATCATCTGTGGCGTCAGCATGATCTCAGTCTTTATGTGAAAAACCAAGTGTACGATGTAACTGTAACAGCAGTGCAATTTTACGGCTCCGAAACTTGGCCCATTCGCGTGGAGGATGCTCACAGAATATCCGATTTCGATCACCGGTGTCCCCAAAGAATTAGCCACACGTGATGGAAACACCGCGTCAGCAGTTCGCCGACGTCTCTTCGAAACGGATTAACTCTGTAGACTCTCAGGCATACTAATCTCCTCTCCCAGATTCGTTGGCTTGGTCACATCTTACGAATGCCAATTCAGCGCCCGCCAAATCATGTCTTGTTTGCGAGTGGTGGGTTGGGTTGGAAGCAGTAGCTCGGTGGTCAGCGCATCCGTTGAGTTCTGGGTATGAAGGCACTCACTGCGAAGAATGCTTCAGTAGGGCGCACTCGGCTTCCTCGCTGGGTTCCGAAGGACAATTAACACCTTTGTTTGAGGACGCTATCTGATATGGTGAAGAACAAAAGTCAAGGGCACTCGTGTTGCGAGTCTCTGAGGGCCCAGTTGTGGTTTTTCCTTTGTTTTTTTTTCAAACGGTATTCTCCTTCTTCATCTTACATATTGCCATCTCACTTTGCGTGGCCTTTATGCGTTATATATATATATATATATATATATATATATATATATAATAAAATGAAGGTCTCGACGAGTAAATTAGACGACTGCAAAGTGCGCAATGTAGCTTTCTGAAGAACAGCTACGCAAGCATAGAAGCAGATGTCATAGCAGGTCCCAATAATGAGAGACGAAATACCAAGCAAAGCCAGAAGAACTTGGGGCATTCCTGGACGTAAGCTCCGAGATTAGTTCTTCTTGTAACCTTGAAGGGGTGTATAAAAAGTGATAGTGGAAGACTACTTGTGGCTTGCATTAACACATACAGTATTGAGAACAGATGAGAGGGAACTCAGAAGCGTCACCGCAGATGTCGATTGCAATTGCTGAATCACAGCAGAAGCCGAATATTGGAGCGAAGAATATCTGTCCAATTGGAGGTTACATATACCCGGCGGATCTACAGGAAGGAAAAACCAGTAGGTATTCCTTGTTTTTGGTAGTTCAATGTCGTAAGCGATCACTAGCATTATCTCCATCATAGCAATACACCAGTGGTTCACACTGGTGCTTAATTGCCATACTGTATGTGGGCTGAGATACAGCCAGGACGCCCAGACCTAAATAGGAGGTCGAGACGGATTCTCAACCAAAGCCTTCGACACAAAATCTTGTACCGTAAGGCAGCGGGTGGGTAGCAGTGTACCAAAATCTGGTATTTCTCCGTAAAAATATACCAATCTTCCTTCAATCCACAATCGGGAGGACCATGAGAGTGTGGTTTGTCAGACCTCCACCTATTGGCCTGCCTTGCATGAGTGACTATCAGTGTGGTGGCTACACTGTCCAGTTCAGCCCAACAGATCATCAAGTTGCGCAAGCCGTCACACCGCGTCAAGGTCCAGTTTCGTGAGCAACAACGAGAAAGGACACCTGCAACGTTCATCATGCAAACGGCCGTTTGTTTTATGAAAACGATGAAAACTAGCAGCATATTTCTACATGAATCCATTAGCGACAGTCAAAAATACGGGTTTCCGGAAGCCCTAAACAACCAGGCAAACCAACTTCATAATGTTTTCTCTCGTGAAGGTCTTAACGTACCGAAAGTTAATTGCATAGCGTAGGATGCGCGGAAGGCTATTTGGGAACCCCCCTCCAAAGTACCCACAAATTAAAATCGTAACCGGGCTTGTAGATCAACACACGCCAGGGAGGCCTGGTCAAACAGTGGCCATGTTGGATTTTGTAACGACTAAGAACCCAAGTGAAGTTCCGTAGTCATGAGATTGGACTCTCGACTGGAAAAAGTAATCACGGTGTCAATAGGTGAACACCTGCCATTATTAACTCACAATTCTCAGATGAGTGGCATCCGGCGCATCGGAGAATTTGTAGTGAATCAATAACAAAGCGGGATTGAAAGCATGGTCAAGTGGATGCCCAGGGGAAAAAAACTAGGCTAAGCTGCGTTCGATCTACAGGACTTTGCTAGTAATTCTGTCCCGCTCCGATGGGTTAACCAACGCGGGGAAACATCGCAGGAGAACCGCCGAGGGCCAGTGACCATTTTGGTAGTTATCCGCTAGGTATATCCAGTTGTGAGCATGTCATTCCTCAGATTGGTATATACGGTCTACTTGGTAAGCTCAAGCAGTGGTCTTCTATGAACTCTGAAAGGTGTTAGACAAGTGTACTTCTCCGTGTGGCAGTTTCTTCATCGTCCCAGGAGTTGCAAACTCATTCTTGGCGGCCATATGGTAGTGAAAATAGGATAAGCATAGACCAGTCGACAGCCATATCCTTACGTCCTTTATAAGTCACCAGTGGAGACATCTATCGCATTTTATGCACCGTGTATCAAGAATGGAATCCGAAAGTCCCCTCTGGATTATATACGCGCACATTAGTTGTCATTCTGAGGGGGGATTCAGTCATCTAACTACTACATAACACTATCTAGAGCAATCTGTAATGCACTGAGATCACAAGCGTTCCCGATTTTTTAATCGTCAGCATGGAGGTGAGCGTAACTAAAAATAAGACCGAGGAAATCATTCAAACAGGTCAAAACCGGCAGAGGACAAAGCACGGGCCCTTGAAGAACTCCCACGGAGATCGCAGAGGGAGAAGAAAGATGCGATACGGTTTTTACTCTAAAACCTGCTGCCAAGGAAAGCGGTGGTTCAAAACAGAATCTGTTCTTTGACATCATAAACTTCCAGGGTCTGTATAGGAGGACGGTGTGAGACAACCAGACTGGACGCTGACGCGATATGACGGCCCGCACATCTCGAAGCGGTCCGATAAACCACACTCTTATGGTCTTCCCGATTGTGGGTTGGAAGGTTGGCTTCTTTTTCCGAAAAAAAAAACCAGTTCTGATATACTGCCACCTACTCGCTGCCTTGCGGTGTAAGCTTTTGGGCTGAAGCTTTTGGTTGAGAATCCTAATTGACCCCCTATTTAGGTCTGGGCGTCCTGGCTGTATCTTAACCCAAACACAACCATAAACATTCACATCGATAATCCCATGCTGCATCGGCTGTCTCGCAGTATAAGCCGAGTTACCTTGTATGCTGCATAGGGCAAGGTAGATAATCGAAAACATGTTACAACCATGAATACGGTCGGGTGTCTTAGCAAACTCAAAAAAGGTGGCACGGGAAATGTGACCACTGTCTTTGGCCCTTGCTAAACTAACCACGAAGAGCAACATTGGTTGTGCATGGTCATTATCCACATCAGTATCGTCATGGTCGGTAGGGAAGGAAACAGTGGAAAAGAGATAGAAGCTTAGTTGATAAGGAATGCCCAATGATGGCACGTTTCCACAGACGCTCCATCGTCTTGCATAAGAGGCTGTTGAGGCTGGCCGATAACTAGCAGGATGGTGTCCGTCGCTTGCCCTAATCATGAACGTGACAATGGACTCTCCTCAAGCATCCAGAAGGTTCCCGGTCAGTAGTTTTCGTACATACAAATTATGCAGTGACATCCCCTAGATTGAAGACTGCTTCTATGGAAATCCAAGGGGGAGTTGTCATTTCGCTGACAACCTTCAGCCATCTATATGACTGTTTTCTCGAACCGCTTCCCTTCACTATTACGGTTTTTCCAGTTGTTATTTCTCAAATCCCCAACAAAACTACCGACATCGCAGAATTACAGACACGCGTTATTCCAGTATTAAACAGCATACTCGAGGACGGAGGGCACTGTTCCTCATATAAGATCCATCACGTCCGTACTGAACGAGAGTGAACCTTGACGCGGTATGACGGCTTGCACATCTCGACGACCATTTGGACTAAACTGGACAGTGTGGCCACCACACCGACAGAGTCACTCATGCCACGCAGGCCAATCGACAGCCATATCC